>WURT03465108.1:0-42354 GCA_009936505.3 Holothuria glaberrima | reverse complement strand
CGGCCACGGCCTTTTTCCAGTTGTGGCTCACTGGCTTGTTTTCCCTACTCCATTGCTTATGCTGAGCACCAAGCACATTGGCAGACTAGGTTCCATTTTTAAGTCTTCGGTATGACCCGATTAGGATTCGAACCCTAGACCTTCCGGCTGCAAGTCGGATGCTCTAACCACTTGGCCATGCAGTCGGCTAAAATGGCCAAAGAAGCAGTAATGCAGAAGATACGAAAAAGAGGGTAAATAGTGGTTTTGTTATCAATATTGACTAGAAGAAAAGTACATATCAAGACAAGAGATTCGGCGGGATCACTTGCATAATTTTCACCCTTTTGAGACATGCAAAAACACGTAGAATTATAACAGAACTGTAGATTTACACCTCTGGTGTAAGAAAAAATACTGAAATAATTCAGGCCTTGAAGGGCAGGTGATTTACGACGCCAAGCAACCATAAATGTGGGAAGAGCCCATGAATGTGGCTTATGAATGACAACTTCACATCGGGTGACAAACCAGCTCAACTCAACTCAACTCAACTCAACTCAACTCAACTCAACTCAACTCGACTCAACAATTTAGATTACATTGGTTTCCTTTGAAAAGCTAGTTTAAATGGGAAAACCGTAGATTGCTCTTAGATGACAAACCCACCTTGACCCGGCCGAGTATCCAACCCCGAACCTCCCGGTTGCCAAGCTTCATCGCTTCAAATGTTACCGCTTTTATCCACTTGGCCATAACACCGGTCTGCACACATGCCTTATCTAACCACTACAAAGAACACTTCTAAAACTATTTAAGAACAGTTCCTCGTTGTTTCAACATTGACGGATCTTCCCTGTTTTTTATTGTAGCATTCGGGAAATGATGTTAATGGAGGTACGAACAATGAGGCCGATAACACAGAATATCCGTATGGTGGTTACGTGGTTTTTGTAGACTATAGTCAGGTATGTCGAATGTTTCCGTCAATTAAGGTTTCATGATCTGAAAGAAAAATCCCTGTTGGCTTTGATAGACATAAAAAAAATAAATTAAGGACGTCATTACTCTCAATAAAAGTAAGAAAGGAGTCACCATCTTCCTAAGACTGCCAACAAAAGACGGATGGAACGCCAAATTACTTAATGGGGCTGGTTAAGTGGGTCAAAGTTCACGTTTCCTATGAATATAATCCCCGACCGGATAGTTTACTGTGTATACGTGTAGTACTTCTCACGGCTTTTTCGGCCGCCCCATTCATTCTTACCTGACTCCCTTAAAATTGCCACCGGTGAAATTCTGTACCTTTCTTGCTTTATGAGCACAGGTAAGGCTATGAAAAGAACTCGAAACTTAATTGATGGTTACCAAACATCTTCCACATAAATGTATTTCAGATCATTTTGCATTTTAAAGTGGCATTGAGTTACTTCTCCTATGGGTCTGGTAACATACCATACCCCGCGTGTTAGAGAACAGAATGAGATTACAGTGAAAAATAGGACACGAAGAAATACTGCTTTCAGCGATTTAATCCAGAATCTTTTAAAAGTCGTTCTCTTATTACTGGGATACGACAAATAGTTCATGGCCCAGTCAAAACCCCGACTCATAATAACTAGTAACTAATGGTGACCGACTTTTGAAGATGAAGTGGCACAAAATAACGCTGCCAAAACTTCGAAGGGATTAATTGTACTATTAAAAGTACGCCAAAACGCAATACCTAAAAATGACGTAATTCTACTGGTTTTCCTTTTGTAGGATTTACTTATTATCAAGAACACAACGACTCAGACGTGCTTCTATTCCCCTTTGGTAAGGTACGATTTTTTGAAAGATGACAATAAGCAGGCTCGAGGAAAAGGAGCTTCACAAAATGATTTTCCGGTAAGATGTTATAAGAAACTGACGACGTTGAATTGAAGACGGAATTATGTCTTCTAGACGATAAAGAGTAAAGTTACTTTCAAATTTTTGTCGTTGTACGTGTAAACATTGCACTGTATGAATGTATTACTAATATCGATGTTGAACCTTTTGCAACCTGTTGATTAATAGGATACGTCATCTCACTATCATTTTATGAGTTCATGGCTAGCAAACCAATTAAGGCTTTTGGAAGAGGCTACTCAAAAGGTAGTTTGCAAAGCGATGACGTGTCTTTAGTAATATTTCAAAATGTATGTACCCATTGTTTAAAATTGCCATTTACTTACGTTTTGGAAAGTAAACCCTTTAAGCAAAGGCAGTTAAATGAAACTGATATGAAGCAACAATGATACCATCTGGAATGAAAGCACGTTCATACAAAGCAGAGTCCAAGAGGAGACACATGCAGAGGCGTCCCTATAAGGATCGATGAGTGGGGATGCTGGACATTCTTCCCGACAAAATAGGCTGCATTCCCTACAAAAAAATGTGTCAACGCCTGTGTCAAGAAAGTTTAACTCATAAGCAGGGACGTGGCCAGGAATTCTCTCACGGGAGAGGGGGAACGCAGTATGTTCTGTGATCGCCGACGGGGGGGAGTTGTCTAAGGGGAGGGTATCCCCCTCCCCTTTTGAGAAATTTTTGAAAAATTAGGTATAATTTCATGCCATCTGGTACTAGATATGCTACCCTTGAAATAAAATTTGCATTCAATAGTGTACCCGTTTGAAGTACTAAAAAAGGCGGCATCTAAATACTTTACCGCTCATAGTCTCGTCTAAAAATAATCTTTGCAAAAATGAACACAATGATAGTTTTAAACATAACCGGTGGTCAAAGGGAACAAAAGAAAAAGCAACCGGGAAACGCTGTCTAACGTTTGGTAATGTCAATTTTACCCCGGCGTAATCATTTTCATTTGTCTGCTAAAACAGTAATGTTGAATTCGACATGAAAAGGAACAGCTCGGAGGTAGTTCTTCTATGGTAGGAGCATAAGATTATTTCCACATGGAACACAGTTGCCCTCCTTATGGTCCATTTCAGTAGCCAGTCCCTTTGTAAGGGATCAGGAAGCTATGAAACATTGACACAATGATTGTGTGCATCAGAATGAAGAATGCACTGTAAATAACACTGAATACGCACTTAACAGACCAGAAAACCTCAGTCTGTCTCTATTTTTTCAAGATAGCGTAATGTGGACCATCCGCTGGTCTATCTGTTAAAGGTACACGGGGATTAATGGTAGAGAGTGCGGAATTTTGCAACTTTTAGACTTTCTTCGATGTGAAACTGTTATGAAAGAACAATAACAGCAGAAGATGATTGCGCGCAAAGTGCTCCGGAAATAGCACTTTTACGGGCATCTTGGTTGTTTGTCTTCGTTTTAAAAAGCAGTTATCCATGTACAAATAACATTGAATACGCCCTAAGTAAAGCTTCAAAATTACAGCTTGCACTTTAGTTGCATAATAACCATAATCGACTGACGGCCATTCGATTTCTTTATGACGCAGTAGGTTTAAGGGTTGGGAAATCGGATTAAAAAAGCTCCTCGCTGAACTTCGCAATAATCTAAGGCACGTTCTGTCCTTCTTGAATTAATAATTGGGCAAACAGCGCGCATGAGTTCGGGCTGTAGCCTCATCTTCCGGGCTAAAAACAGTGATCAAAAATGAGGATTTTTACTGTGCACACAAAAATATGATAAAGAATATAACAACTATATTCGTTTTCGAGAAAATCGGAACGATTTGTCTCACTGGCCGGGACGCTCAGTTTTCCTTTCAAAGAAAAAACAGAACAATCCCGCTTAATCGGAACGGATGGTAGCCCTATATATATATATATATATATATATGCTACCCTTGAAATAAAATTTGCTTTCAATAATTTACGCATTTTAAGTACTAAAAAAAATCGGCATCAGGTTGCATAATAACCATGATCGACTAACGGCCATTCGATTTCTTTATGACGCAGCAGGTTTGAGGGTTGGGAACTCGGATTACAAAAGCTGCCATGCGGGACTTCGCAATAATCTAAGCGCACGTTCTGTCCTTCTTGAATTAATAATTGGACGCATAGTAGACATGAAGGATGCGCGCGAAGCCCGCCGAAAAATGGACTTTAACAGACCATTTGGTAATGTTTTTAGAAACTGCTTCTACAGAGTGAATCGGAAAAGAGAACTTCTTTTGCAATCATCGGAATACAAAATGTACGCACTTCTAAGTTTACAGGAAAAGCGAACTCCTCTGACTTAATGATTTTAGTAAGTGGAAAACCAGTGCATACAGCACCGACCCGACTGCTACGTGACAGTGAAAACCGGTCACTTGACAGACGGATCAGTTAGGGGTGTGCTAAACTTTGTTCTCAACCTCACTGTCTGTCCCGATTGCAATCAGACAATCTTCTTCTACTTCATCGGAAATACCAGTGTTTGATAATCGGAGTGTAGTCGGGGAAAAAAGATGGTCGTCGCGGTTTATTAAGGCCGTGGCAGTGTTCAGTTGTCATTGACCCAAAGCAACTCATCTTTTAATAAATTAAACCAGTAAAGAAGCCTTTGCAAATCAGACGACAGCTGTGTGTGCTCGACTATGGGTGACTTATAAACAGTACATAGACTTTTGAATATATCCACCTCGGTAATGTGCGCGTACGGTTTACCTGCAATCCGACTGCGACCCGACACACCTGACTTCTGATACCGCCAACTCATCCCGACGAGCAGTCAGGGTGAGTTGCATCACATTCCAATAAGGCTTTTGTTGCATTTCGGACACATATAATATATATCTATATATATATATATAAATATGTACATATATATACACACACAACAGTCATCAATAAAGTTCCCGACAATTCTGTAGCCCCCAAATAAAATAATTTCTAACAAAGTCAGGAAATTGCAAAAGAAACAGGCAATTTTTTCCCGACAGCAAGCAAAATTTCCGGACGGACGACACTTTGAAAATTTTTAGGGGTGTAGCACTGAGCCACTGGTTTTAGCCTATCGATTTGTAGCCATTATTACTTGTAGCAATATTTGTTTCTCTCACAGGTGACAGTTTCGGCAGAAGTGGCTAAGAATGTGTTTTTGTCTTGGGAAAAAACATCCATTCGCCTTGAAATATTGAACGGAAACGTCAAAGTTTCAGAGCAGTGTATTGGTCTTCCTTCCTATCTGATGATACAAGACGGAGATAGAGATCGACGCAGCGCAATGCAAGGAGGTTGTGGTTGTTGTTGCTGCGGCTGCTGTTGTACGGAGTAAGTATCCTACATTTAATAGAGAATAAAGGCTGTCGTGACAGCAAGGCGGTTCAAAAGTCTCATCTTTTTATTTTGTATGAAACCCTTATTATTCACTTTTGCTTTTGAATGTATTAACTTATTCGCTTCAAAATCTTTGAAACAAATGGAAACGCCGGAATACAAACATGCTAACACAAAATTTGCTTATTTCAAATATCAAGTCATTTGTTTTATATTTAATGCTGTTACTGGTATGACCCGATTACCACTTTGGATCTATTTCATTAGCTGACGGAACAAACTACGCTTAGACTTGAAGGCAAAACGTTTTCCTCGCCATGGCTTGTATTAACGTGTAAAAACTGATGAATGCGTTCACATAAATTTTCATGTATCCTTAATTACCTACGCTGTTTACATGTTTTTATTTAATTATTTTTGTTTTTGGTTGGAATAAGTTTTATCTTCATGATGTGGTTCGATGTGTTTATAGTTGTATGTGTAGTGTTGTGTCATTAAAACACTTACAGGTCTGATGACATTAAAATTACTAAGCTGTATAATTATTTGATGCAAAATGTATTACATATCCAAAACATAATGACCATTCCAAAGGGACATTTTTATTTCGCACTGGCTTCATAAATAAACATGAGCCACATGAGAAAGATTGAATACCAAATATGGCTATGTCAGCCTTTACTTTACCAATCTTTATTTCTAGGACACTTGTATCATTGTTATCCTCTGAGGGCGCAATTATGGTAGTTAACATCGTTTTCTTGAAACAATATTGATATCACTAACCATCCTGTCAAACTATGTGATCAATAGTTAAAACATTATTTATATAGGATTAAACGAAAGAAAAACGAACACTGTACAACACTTCATATCATTATTTTTGCAGGCAATAGGTCCTCAGGAAACCATCAAACTACGAAAAGGTGTATTGAGAACGGTAAAAGATGTTGAAAAAATTCCACCATCGCTTTCACTAGGGGATTTTACTCTTTACCGGCCAATTGGAAACCGAACTTTTTGGTGGAATGCACTATAAATATAAATTCACTTTCTGTACTATAAGGCGTTTTAAAATTAAGGTGTTAAAGTTATAAACTTAGTAATGGTGTTGGGGAATACTTACAATTAAGTTAAGAGTACGTTAAGGTAAACGGACAATGTAAGGAAATATGCTTCAACTTGTCATAGAGTAGACACCATGTTCCATCCCTTTAGAAAAAAGTTATGTTAGCACTTATGTCACAATTCTCTCTAAAGAACATGTTTTTGACTGTTACTACTATATCGAATTTTACATGATACATTGTTTACTGGTCTAATGAAAAATACCGGTACACTGTATATTGTTACATATTGATGGACAGAGATACCCTCCCCCACACACACACACACACACACACACATTTGGGAGGATCATCCCGATCGGGAGAAAGGTAGGTCGTAGGCGACGCTATTTTGTCTATTTTACCCACAAGCCCAGATTTTTTTATGTATATTTTGAGTGGCCAATGGGTTTTGGAACACCCTTGCGAGAATTGCCGGTTAATGTAATGGCATCAAATGTATATTTGGAAGGTTTATTGACATAGTTACCGAAATACAACGTCCTTAGTGACGATTCGTCAGGCTCTTTTTGAGAAAAAGCAAGAGTGTGAGTGGTTTTCATGCTTAACATTGCTTGTTGTTTGGCTGGAAGACTTTACATTGTGTTGCATAAGTTTTCTTCCATTCGGAAGAATTTTAGTTTTCCACAAGAATGGGAGAACCTCACGGGCTGCATAATGGTTGTTGCAGTCGGATGCTAAGCTATTTCAACGTTATTCTATCAAATTTACTGTATCCTAGATGAGTGACTTGTCAATCATGAAAATATCCATTTTGTGTAGAAATTTCCAGAATATCTCTGAATAAAAGTGTGTATTGAAATGAGGTTCTAAGTATTATCCCTGTCCAGTTAATAAAAGACAGTCGAAATCAACAAACTGTTATCTTGTTAATTGATATGGAAGCCTCTTCCAGGGGTCCATTTCTTCTGTTTTTATTTAGTTATAGAATATCTTAAATAATAAAGACAATTGATCCATTAGACACATGCTGCATTTTTCCTTTCGTCTTGTATACAGGGACTTAAATTGTTGATGCTTTATTCTTTAAAAAAATGTAACTAGACTTTTCTCCTTGTCGGTCAGCTAGCTTATCAGCATGATTTTTCAAACGAACGAGCTTCTATGGAAGCATACGCTCACATATTTTTCACTAGGCTAGCTCTAGTTGGCTTAAAGGATAAAATGCAGACACCCCAATTGTGATTTCTGTGACCGTATCCTATTCATTAATAGCTCTGGAAAATTATGTGACAATAAATTTGACTGAATTGTGAAATTCACGCAGAGTAAACTCGTGGTTTACCCTGAATATGAAATTGTTTTGTTCTGAGCAGCATAAAGGTTACTTGAAGGGAAATGAGAAGATAAACGGAAGATTTAACTGGTCTTCCGAAATAAATTTTCGGCGACTGCTTATGCCCTTTAAAGTCATGATTAAGTAAAGGAAGGACTTACCGTTTTGGACACCAAAATAAAAGAAAGATATAAGAGTTGATTTGGGGGACAAAGCTTGTTTTCGGCATCTCTTAGTTTTAATAAATTGAAAGGACTGAACAGATAGCATCGTTACTGACCATCCTTGGATTATAGCTAGGCTGGCTTTTTGAAGGATGTTTTTATAAACGTTCCAGTAGAAACCATGCATATCAAAGTTTGGGGTCGAGGGTGAAGGGAGTGAATGAGAGTCCTAGGTGTACAAGCAGTGTGAGGCTGTCGGTGCAGTCGCCACCCGGGGTTGAACCGGAGCCGTTTATGAGCAGATTAGCTTTAAGTCGGGAATTTTAGCAGCGTGGGTCTTCATTTGGCAAACTTTACACATTACCAGTCAAGTGACTAGTCCCTCTGTTGAGGGGCCTAGGTTAGGTGGGTTTTAGCTGTACACGCCTGGCAAAATTCAAGAACTCTCTCAGTCCACTGTCATTAATTTTGAATACATTACTTTTTTTCTTTCTTTTTTGTAACAGGCTTTTATGATCGGTCCATGTCTTGGAAACCGAGTTAAACTGTCAAGTGCTTCTCAGCCCAGCACTTTAATTGAAAAAAAACTGAAAATATTAAACTTAAACTACGAAAATATGAAGCAGGCGAGGATTTAGGAGGGTCCAGGGGTTCCGGACCCCCCCCCCCCCCGCTCTTGGCCGTCGAAAAATGTTCAACAAATTTTTTTATCTATTAGTAGAAACTTGGCAAATAGTGAATAAAAATCGTCATTTTCATACCAAAAAGTGTCCAAATTTAGGTGTTTATTCATCCCTACACCCCATCAGTTTGAATCAAAGCTTAAAACATGCGTCAACGAACTGTCTTCGTGAGACCGGTAGTTTCAAAAGCTGCAGAGGTGTATAGCCAGTGTTTCCACTCTTCCCGAAATTACCCGAAATTCGACAAATTTTGGTGCTGTTCGAGAAATTTTCTGGGAAGAGAATAATTTCGAGAAATATAGGAAAAACCTGGAATTGGAAGAAGAATCACCAGCACTGGCGTACAAGGGGAAGAGAAAACATTGGATCATGTCCCCCCTCACTGATGCCGATTTTTTTTTAGTTCCTTAGTTCCTAAAAATACGTTAACACGTAATTTTTCTAAGTGGAGGGGTAGGGGATTACCCCTCCCCTTAGACCCCTCCTCCGGCGATCACACAACATTCTGCATGACCCCCTGAAGAGAAATCCTGGGTACGCCACTTTACACCAGATTGCAAGTGCGAAGGAAGCGGGGGCTGGGTTCCAGCTCCGAGCGAAATTTGTAGAGAGGAGTATACTTCAGGCCCCCCCCCCCCGCTTTCCAAGGCCAAAAAACCCTTATTTGTCTCTTCTGTTGAAAATGTCAAATATTTGCAGTAATTTACTTTAAAATTAGCCCAAAATGCACCACATTGCATCTAAGGTCTCTAAAATAATTCAAAAATTTCCCAAGAAATGTCAAAAATGGGCAGTAATTTACATTAACGTATGCCCAAAATGATGCACCAAATTTCACCTGAGGTCACTCAAAAGCCATAAATTTTCTTAAGACGTGAAATATTTGCAGTAATTAACCTTAAAATTAGTCCAAAATGATGCACCATATTGCATTTAAGGTCCCTAAAAAAACCAAAACTATTCCAAGAAATGTCAAAAATTTGCAGTAATTTAACTTAAAATTTGTCCAAAATGATGCACCAAATTGCATCTAAGGTCCCTCAAAAATCATAAAATTTTCCAAATGTCCCCTCCCTTTAGACCCTCCCCAGGGCGGCGATCCGAAACAAAGTTCAGCCCCCAGTAACAAACAGCTTCCTACCCTTAGCCCAGATTGTATCAGAGGGAAGTTAGTTATCCAACATTCAGACCCCCCCCCTTGGAAAAATTCCTGGATCCGCCCCTGTGAAGACTTTAAATTGATAGGTGCTTCAAAACTTACTCAGTCCCAGGGCTGAGTGAGTTTTGGACATCCTAATTCCATTTGGGATATAATATAACATGACAGGGAGACTTGCATGATGTCTTTAACAATGTAAAACTTATTTACTCTTACTTGCATATCATCAACAGTCAAAACATAAGCTTGACATACACCTGCGTGGTGTCTTTCGTTGTGATTACATGACACCTGTGGACCTTTACCCTCAGTTGTATGTCTCTTTGACCTTTCTCTGCCTTTCTTCCAGTCATAATTGCCAGTTTTTTGCCTCTTTCTTCCTCTAAAAGTCTCAATTACAGGCGATTTATGTGGCGTCACCAAGGAAGGGGGAGAGAGCAGGGGCACGTGCCCCCTGGGAAACCTTGTGCCCCGTATTCCTACCAACTGAGATTTGGGATTTTCAAAAAGAAAATATAGATTTCCTGTAGTCAGAGTATTCGACTACCAGGTTTTATATAATTTGATTCTTCTTGGGACAAGAAAAGGCAGCAATCTGTATTTTCTTCGAATGACGAAATCGCCACATCTTACGAAACACAAAGTGATTATTGATATGTGTCGGTGACTGAGCATCGGTCCTGGCACTGAGTTGCAACTCCCTGGTCCTGGTAATCCATAACCCTCGCCGCCGCAACAGGTGTGAATATTTACGCCTCGATAAAGTGTAGGCCTAACGAGTGCAGAGGTAACACGCTAACTAGATGACTCATTGATCAAAGAATGAATGGTGTTGTTTTGTACGTACCGTGGAATGCCTGCCGCTTACGTTGCAACTTGTGGTGCAACCTCAGTGTTAGCAATTTAAATTTGACTTTTCTGTATTTTCTTCTCCGTGAAAAAACAATTCTAATAAAGTTTGAAAGAGAAATATATGAAACAAAATTTTATGCTCACTTCAGTCCCGCATGACTACAATCACGCAGTTTATGGGATTATGAGAATTTCACGTTAATCGAAAATTCCACAATAAGTCTCGTGACGCCATTGAGTTATAGTCCTCTAGCAGAGATCCAACGTCAGCCCTCTTCACATACATCCAGTATTGTCGTATACTGTAGTACTGCACACTCACATAGCAATATTGACACAACATGTACTGTTGCGTAAAGTTGGATCAGTATTGCGCAATGTCAGGACTTGGTCAGTCTTGCAATGATACCAGCAGGTGGGGACTGAGTGAATTTTGAGAAAACAACGTAACATAACCTATGCTTCAATTACAGCACTGGGATAGCATTGTATTATTTGAATATTTTACCAGTTAATACCCGGCCAAAAGTGAACTGAGTGAGTTTTGGAAAAACGCTCTTCAATTATTGTCAGCGCCAAAAAAGGAGAAAATCTCAAGCATTCAGTGGTGTAACCAGATCCGGGGGGCATTTCGCCACAGGAAAATCGCTCAGATGGAGAGGAAGCCATAGTCTAAAATGCTTCTCGACTAGATGTCCAAAAGCAGTCACTGCTCTTCTCGGTATCCGTGCTGCTTTATAACTGACTTTCTCACTCATACTGGAAGTCACAGCTCAACTAGGTATCCATTTGAGCTGGATTTAAAGTCGTGCTTGAAGTCAACCTTCGATTAGGTATCCATTTAAATCTGGATTCGCAGCCGTAGTCTAGCTTGAAGTCACCGTTGCTATTACTAGGAACTGGAATGAGTCGTGAATGTCGTTAGGGTAGGAGGTTGTATGATTGTTGGTTGTAAACTTTCTTTGCCAAGATTTTTTTGTTATCTTTGAAGATAAGGTCCCTTTATCCCCACCTCTAAAAGGGGGTAACTCAGTCATATTGTTTTCTGTAAAATTATAGTGTACAGGGGAGAAATTAAACTTAGCATTGCCTTTTAACTTCTCCCTTATTCGTTTTATAATGTGTGAAATAGGAAGTCGAAGATATTATATCCGCATGACATCGGCACAGGAATCTGTGAAAGGTAGTTTTGCGAGTCCTAAATTTGTGTCAATTACAACTAGCTGTTCCACCTGCGCTCTTAAGCATTTTGAAGGTATCTGAAGCATGATGGTGTATATAAGTTCAAATATATCCATGCCGGGAATTTCACCTTGTGATGCAGAATCATTACCTATAGTCATGTTAAGGAAAAGTTTCGAATGTAATGCGTTTATTGTTAAAAGCAAAAAAATACATTTAGTCTCTGAGCTAGGATCAGGCCCGTACCCTGGGGAGGGAAGTTCAATGGGTTAGTCCGAACCCCCCCCCCCTTGACATACGAACCACCTCCGTGAATTGTAGGGGTTCGATAAATTTTTACGTCACGGGTCACGCAATAACAGTGCAACGGAGAATTCTACAGGCCCTAACTTTGTAGCACTGGTGTGCTCGGATACAATATCGTTATGATCGCATACATGGCTTTTCATTCCTCCATGTGTCCTCTCTAAAATGGAATAGAAAACAGGAAGCTTTACAATTGATTAAAATAGGTAGGCGGTAGCATTATCTGATACAACATAGGCAGTCAGTTGTGCTAAAGTTTTTTCAATACAAGTGTTCTTAACGGCCTTTGTGTCTTTTAAGTAGACCAATGGCATCTTTGTGCTTTGAACTGGTTTAATGACCGCATGTACTTTGTAGTACTGCTATGTTATCTTTTTTCAACCTTTGACTTGCCGTGTTTCTGCTCTGAGCTTGGTTTTGGATTTTGAGCTTCATCAGCACTGGGACTTTTTAGTTAGTGGTTTTAATGCAAGTAGAGAAAGTAGCTCTATTAAAGCGCCTCGATAAGAGCATCGAGATACCAATCATCAACCTTGTGACTTGTTTTTACTTCTCCGTTCCTTTCCAGCAGTGGCACCGGCACCGGGGAGGCATGGGGGGCGTTCGTCCAATGGAAAAATTCTGAAAAATTGATGAAAAAAAAAATGATGCCAAAGGCGTTTAAGCTATAGATTTCTATAAGGGGTAGGGTGAGGTGTGTTTTCGACCGAGTGATAGATCTATTGTAATCATTTTGTATCACAAATGTTTCTCAAACTATCAGAATATTCGAAAATCCTTTTCTCAAACTATCAAAAATTTCGCGCGCTCCGCGCGACTCAAGCCTTGCCATACTGTTGTTCCTATTATCAATACCTTCCGATAGCAACTCCCAGAGAAGCACAGCAGCAAGTCGAAAGCTGTTTACAAATTACTGGGTGAAAGACTGGCTTTTTCAGTGACATGTATGTTTGTTCGTCAATCGAAAGTGCCTGAATGAAGGTTGTGTCATGGAAATATTATTCAATGAAAAATTTCGGAGAGCTTGGCGCTCGTGCGTCACGGTTTGCTCTCCATCTCTTGACCATTAAGAAGGTAATAATACATGGTTTTGTACTATTCTGATCATAACAAATTCCAGAAACAGAGATTCATGCCCAAACATTTTTAGGGGCCTTGCATCAATAGAATCATCCAATCTTATTTGTAGCATGATGTGGACGGCTGGATCTAGAAAGTACGAATTTGCTGTAGATACATATTTCAAAAATTTTACCGAGCGCTTCTCGCGCAGTCATTATCGATATAGATGGTGATTGTTAATACACTTACGATGAAAAAGCATCCTGAAACGCGCTTGTTAGCAGGGCCGCTGACAGTCGATCCGGGCCCCGGTACAAACCATGAGCGTGGGCCCCTTTACCAGTGCCCCACAACAGTGTGATATTCACTTAATATTGATTGCTCCGGGACGTCACCATAAGCTGACGCATAGCGTCTCATTTTCAGTTAAAACATTGGCGTAGGCAGATATCCGTGAAAGGGAGGTAAGGTTAGTAATTTTATCCATGATTATTTCGTGTTTTCAGGTTGGCATGTCGCATATTAATGATTTTTAAAAACTGAAGGTTTTCATACCTTGGAGAGTGTGTGGGGGGGTGTGTGGGGCTACAGGGTACTTTAGTCACCACACATTTTTGACTGGGGATCCAAAATTATTCCAGGTCCCGGGCCCCGACCCAGAAGCACGATGCAGCCTAGAAGGCAATAACCTATCCAAAGTTGGAATTGGAGGATGGATCACACACGATAAATGTGGTGTCGGTGACTGGCGCTAACACATAGCCTACTCAGCCACGCCACAACAGCACGAATTACGAGAAATTTTTTCGTGATTCCAAGTATATGCAGGTATTCCATTTTACGCGATTGCAACATTTCGTCACTTAAGTGATCACATGCTCCAAATAGATTCAATTGTGATTAGCCTATTCTAATGCCCTTGGCTAACCATGCTCTTTTTCGGAAAAGCATGCGCACTGACTCGTAACATACTTTCTGAATGCAAGAATTATGATTACCTTTTGTCATATTGATTGCATAATTTGTCAGAGTCGGGGATAAGGTTGCGGATCAGAATTATTGGAGGGTGAATGGCTTAGTGGTTGAAGGTTCGGACTTTGGTTGTGAGTTCGAATCTTCTCCTTACTGTTCCACTCTTCTGGTATGCCCAGGTTAGGAAAACCACTTCATCCACACTGCTCATCTCCACTTACCCAGTAACTCATTGGAGCACCACAATCAATAGGGCTCCTCTGACATGAGTGCGATCAGGCCTGGCTGCCTGGGCTCAGTACCCAATCCCAAAAATTTTGAGTAACCCCAGCTGGTAAGGTATCCACTTCTCATGCTGCATGCGTATACGAACTGAAATTGAGCAATATTTGTGATTGAACAGCTTGAATGAAATGTGTTTGATTCAGTGTAAAACGCTTATATTCAATGTAAATGATTTTTTCCTTGTGGCAAATGAGGGGCTAGAGCCCCCAAATCCTCTCCTTGACTATGTCAGTGGCTGGCCCCCGTCGTAGACTAGCCCACGGTTCCTACCTCCTTGAGTGTCCTGACGCTGGACAAGTGGTAACGCCAGTGGAAATCAAGATTGCGGTGAAGTGCGGTTGGCGCAAAAGGATCCATTGTTAGAGTCGTAAGCGTCCATGCCTTGCTCATTGTTTCTGTGGTTCCCAACCTTTTTGGCGGAATTCCCCCGTTTTGCTTCCGGTTCATATGTTACTTCCTCTCCTTTGTAATATACCTATATCACAACCCCATTGTTCCCTCCAATACCCCTCAAAATAACTAATCTTTATCATACACAGGAATTTCTCAGGAGATGGAGATGGGAGCAAATCCATGTGCAGCAGTACTGGTTGCTGTCTACAGCATTGCGAGGGAGTTATTGCTGAAAATGTTTCTCTTCATTCCAAAAATGCCATTTCGCAGCGTCTCACAGGCTGCATCTGTGCAGTTGATACCGCGTTTCAAAAAATAATCACTTCTGAAAAGTATTCAGTCTAAAGTTTGTGTCATTCTAAAACCTCATTTTGGAATCCCATTCCTCCCCTGAGAGAGCCAAGTTCCTCCCAAGGGATGAATTCCTGGGTAAGGATCCGCTGGCATAAAAGTTAGAGCGTTAGAGTTTGCCGAATCACAAATGTATGAACTAATATTGAATTTGTGATTTTTTATTTCATCTGTCTCCCCGTCCGTGAATAGTAAATACAAATTTTTCAGTGGCTTAAATTTCCGGGCCCCCAAATAGTCCCGGGCCCGGTACATTTTTCCCCTGTCCCCCTGTCAGCGGCCCTGCTTGTTAGTCCTTCACCCCTTTTGCTTTACCTATCAGGGAGGTCAACTGGCACCTTCTTGCACCTCTTCTTACCACCTAGTCCCCATCGCTGGAAGCTGTTCATTTGGTTTTTCGTTCAAAATTAGTAAAAAAAAAACGATAGTTAGAATGTGCTCGGCATCATACTCTTTATCATTTGGATGTCATGTAATAGGCATTCAGTGACGTATTAAGGGGGACACTGGGCCACGCCCCCTCCCCCGCCGGCCGATTTTTTTACGTGCCTAAAATTCGTAATTATTTAATAAAAATTTTTACTTAAAAGGTAGCATATGTGGCACCAGATTGCATGCAAGGACACCTAATTTTTCAAAAACTTTTCAAAGGGGAGGAAACACACCTCCCCTTAGACCCATCCCCAGGCCGGCGATCAGACAACATACTGCATGACCCCCGTTAGAAGAATCCTCGCTACGCAACTGTAAGCATTATGTCATTGCCCTCATTTTATATACTTGATCCAGAGCTATCAGGAGGCCCTATACAGGTATCTGCCAGCCTCGGGTGCCCTTTTTTTACAGTTTTATGAAGCAAGGGAAAATTTTCGTAATACTCAAAGAATGTTTGTGTGCACTCCACGCACGTATTTTGGCGTAAAAAAACTAAAAACGATTTCTAATAGATGGCAGTAAAGTAGCCAAACGAGAGGGCGTCTTCAGGAAGTTTGTTTACAACATATTCTTATCTTAGACAGCATAGTCTTCTCTCGTACCTAACCAAAAATAAGAATTCACTAAATTATTGACATTTTCCAGTAACATATGATCAACTTTAAAAATATCCCAAAGAGAGCACCGTTTTTGCATCTAATCAACCTTATATTAACAAAAATTTCTCGAAGGGGCAGTGTCCCCCTCCCCTTACACCCTCCCCTACGACGGCACCTTAAGGCTAGTGTCAAAGAAAGAATCCCCATTGCTGTACATAAAAAACGTAAGGCATATAAAAAGTGCATGGGAGTTTAACTGGGGTAGCATTACGACATCATCAGTGTCCCACCCCCCTCCCAATCACCAACTTCTGGCCGCGCTACTGCGTTCCAGTCTAGTTTTAACTAGGAAAGGTGGTTGTGGAATACTTTTACACATATTCGGGTCTTCTGACCATGAGTGACAAAGTCCTAGCAGAGTTTCTTTAGCTCTGTGCAGAGTATATCATATCCTTGTTGTTAAAATGAAATCTTCTAGGGCTCTGAGAATTTATATTCTGGTTGTTTTAATGAACTATAAACCCCTACGGAGAGCTATTTTCTCTATGTCCGACAGTATCGAAGAGGTTTTAAGTGAAGTGTTCGGTTTGTTCCGCCTCCACGTCCAAGTGACAGCTCTCTGTTCAGACTATTTTGACAGTTTTATCTCGACCTTTTATGGCCGTACACTTACTTTCAAATTTTGTGATCTCGCTCGAAGTTTTTTCCCTTTCAGGGTTCTGGAAAACTTCCTACTAGTTCTAGAAGAAGGGATTTTTGAATAAGTATCCTGTTTTTCCACTTTTGGCTCCTTACAAGTTGCTTGTAAGAAGGTGATGCTTTTTGCAAGTTGGTCAGGATAACTGTAGAACCTTCCAAGTAGGTTTTGTGTTTACCAAAAAGTACCCTTACAGGAGTGCTGTTCGAAGACTTTTTAGTCTTTTAGAGTTTCTGAGAGACCTTCTCTTATAGGATGGTTAGCTCAGAAGTGGGAGATGACAGCAGGACTAGGCTCTAATAAGGCCTTTGCGGTCAGTGCGTGAAAACAAAATCCCGTGTGAGCCAATTAGAGAAAGACAGCGGGATAAATCGATGCATCGGGTGTGTGTTGCCAAGTTGCGCCAATTTTGAAATTTCAAAAGCGACCAATCAGTGGAGAGCATTGTTACACATGCTCGGAAGCTATGTTTTGAACCAGGTCAGAAGTTTCTTATATAAAAAGATCTCAAAGGGGGGGGGGTAGCAAAGATACCCTACATTTTTCGTGTGTCTAATGAACGACTTAGACGGTACCGTTCCGTCCCTGGGCACTGTTCTTTCCGTTGTATGAATTGGAAAGGTGTCCTTTCGCCGCTAAGTTCCCTAATTTTGAAGAGAAAAAGAAGTGATATGCAAGTTTCATGAAGCGAACTTTTAGGCCAAGAATCTTTTTGTACTTTTGATAGAAAAGACGCCAATATATTTATTGTGTATTGATAGCAAGGTTTTAAAAATCTATGTATAACCACAGAGACTTCTGAGAGCTCAAGTCTTTAAAAGAAATGCATCCTTGTTCTCCATTCGTATGACCGAGTTATGCCTTCAAAGAAGCCTCGAAAATTCCGGCTTTCGGGAGAGAAATAGTAGAAGCAGGATGAGACCTTTCAAAGGGATGAGGAACATGAACAAGAGGGTTTACTTGTAACCAAGGTTTATACTCTGTTGGAATTGATGTAAAGGTATAGTTTTCGGGGTCTGGAAAAAGAACACATGGTGCTGCTTTTGTTGGAAGACATAAAGTAAATCTGCCAAATTTGAATGAGTAAACAGAAAGTTTTTCGGCCAAATGTACCACAACTTTTCCACTTAGGCATAATCAAAAACTGAAAAGTTTTCCAAAAGGGAGGGGGACATCCCTCCCCTTTTGACCCCTCCCCTTTTGACCCCTCCCCTAGTACACAGATTAGTAATACGTAATCGAACCTCCCCCCCCCCTTCGCAAACTCCTGCGCACAGGCCTGAGTATGTTTGGTAAAAGATGTAGTGGCCCGGCCACAAGGGAAATGTCTGCCCCTAGCAAAAATTTAGAACAAAAATTAATTTTACTTTAGATGTCTTAACATATCTTTTCCCTAACAAAATCTGTCCCTATGAAAGCTACCACGCCCTACACAACACCAAAAGTTTTTTTTTTTTTTTTTTGAAAATAACATTAGAGTATAGGTGTAGAGTCCTCTCCCAAGAAAAGTTTGAAATTGAAGACTGCTAGATGCGGTTTTCTTGCTTGTGGAAATTAAGGTAAGCACTTAATAAGTATTTGGGACCACTGTTAATGGTTTTAAAGTAGGCCCGTAGCTAGACAAGGTACTGAAGGGAGCGAGACTTCCAGAAGGGAAGTGGAAATATTTGCAGTAAGCATTACGTGTAAAAACTGTTAAAGCAACCGCAATTTGGCATTTTGCTGGGAGGCGAAATTTTTTCAAGGGCTTGCTTGACCCCCCTGACCCACATTGGCTAGGGACTTGCTTTGAAGTGTAAATTGACTAGATATTAACCGAAAGATTAAGTGGCTGTCAAAATGAACAAGACAAAAAAGACAAGCCTGTTCATTGATCGGAATGCAGCACTCCTTATACAATCACACCCACTCTATCTCCTTCTCACTTGATCCCACGCTTTTGGGGCCTGTCTGATCTAAGCGAAGCGCCACTTAAGGATAGCGCGTACACTTAGAACATATGTGGTTACAGTAGCTCCTTTATCGTCAAAACTTAACCTTTCCACTACCTTACCTTACCACAGACTAATTGACAGCTTCATTAGTAACATATAAGTAATTTAAACTTTAAACGATAACAATTGTAGGGAATTGTGTCCAATAAAGACACTATTTAACAAGATATATTGCCACAGTGCTACGATTTGACTGCTAGCACAAGACTTTAAGTTTCAATCATTATGAATGCTAGTAAGAACTATTCTTTAAGTCCAAAAACAAGCTTATACGTATCTTTAAAAATCCGAAAGTATACATTAATTATTTAAGTACTAAGAGAATGATAGTAGTATAAATTGGTCCTTATGCCGGTTCGTATGATTTATAGTAGTAACAGTCTGCTACTTGAGTTATGCCTGTCTTCATATGATTACGAGTGCGTAATGAAAAACTGTCAGTGTCAATCCAACAATAGATGATAGGAGCCTCAATTTAAAAGCTTGAAATTAACTTATACTCCCTTAATGACTGCTTATTGTTGACCTTACTAGTAATAAATTGCAGGACTTATAAACAAAGGTAACAGGGGTTCGAACGAACCTCCGGCAATATCCTCAGTCCGCACTGGATACCTAAGGAGTATTTCTATCAGCATGTCAAAGTAGGGCTTGTTTTGCGAAAAAAAATGGTTGCCTCACGTTGTTCTTTTGGGAGCCTAATGAAAGAGAATTGTCCATGTTGGCTCAAGGAGGTTTAGATTCGGTGGTCTCGTGATACCAATATGGACGACCTTGCCCATTGAAAATATACTATAAGCCCAAATGGGTTCAGTCATGCCAATTCCATATCTATTAAACACCCACGGTATCCACAAAATCCACGCGGGCCTCATGTGGGCGTTTTGACAGGGATGACATGACTTCATAGGTATCGATAATGCTTCATTGACTTCCAGCTTACTAAAGCCTTTCAAATACCATCCCAGATAGTCAGTTATGTTCAGTAACTAATTACTTCGATCATTAAATATGTTAACAACCACAAACGGCAGGCAGTATCCTCTACTTCTTGGGCGTAAGAGGCAGGGAGAGGTGGTAGTATGCTTTATGCAGGGCTTGCCTGACGAAGAAACAAGCTCCCCCATGGGGGTGCTTAATCCCGAAGACACGAATGCGGCATCAGGCTGCTGAAAGGATGGCAATGATGACAATTTTCGTCGTAACACGAGCCCAATTATTTTCGCTCTTTAAGATATGAGAACATCATTCTGGAAAGAATTGTTGTTTAAGTTGATGATCCAGAAGCTTTTTGCCCCCATCAAAATATTATATTAAGCATTGCCCTGGATTCATTTTATCACATCTAGGTCCATAAAAAAAACCTAAGCGCCCTGAGAGCTATCTAGCATCCATTCTGTACCTTGTTTGGCTACGAGATTGGACCACTAGTGAATTGTGTCGATGAGGACTCAGAAAGTAAAAAGACCCGGAATCCATTTATTGTTCTAAATCCTGTTCAGAGAACCACCATTTAAGGTCCGTACGGTAGGATTGATTGTATCTCCGAACTTAAAGTGGCTCAGACACGTAAAAACAATCAAAAGGAAATACTTGTCAGTTGATTATTTGTACAGTTAGACATGAAATATTGTTTCACAGCCCAATTTGACACACTTTTCATAGAAAGAGTGCATTACTTGTAAAACTACGGTTGATAAGCCATGACGTCCCAAATGGAACATCGCTAGCTCTGCTTCCGTACGACTATAACATGGCATTGCGACTGTGCGCATTTACAGACAGAAAGGGTAGGCCTAGGCTACAGCCGAGGCCTATTAAAGTTTAGCAGAGGTACTATGAAGTGAACATTCATCAGCAAACTTCATATTTTCTTTTTTTTTTGTTTGGATTGTGAGTGTTTATACCGTAAACCCACCCTAGGCTACGCGATGTTTGGATTTTTACAAGCAAAATACAAACGGTACCGTTGCCTAACGTTAGGCCAACTTTAACGTTATGTCTAACTAAGGCCAGGGCTATGGGAATACACTGACAGGTCACTTTCACGAATATCATCAGCAAATGTACACAATACTATAAAGCCTTTTTTTTTTGTGGTTTACCTAAAGAAATCTTACTCTTACCAAGTTCCCGTCCCCTGTAGTCTGTGCTCACGGTTGTCATCATCTCGATTTTGTGACGGTATCATGTCGGCCCTTCAAACTGGCTCAAACCGGTAAGAGTATATATAATACGGACAAAGTGTTGTGTACATAAACCCACCGTAGGCTACGCTGTATACGTGAACGCAACCTGGCCTTCGGATCCGGCGTTAGACTGTTATTGCCATGTGTGGCTTCATGGCTAAATGTCACACTTCACCGAAATATCCCTTGTAACTTCTTTTACTCAAAAATAGTGTTTGCTGATTGTCCCGTGACCATGGGGACACCCAGTGGTGAATTTTTTCTACTCAAATTTAGTGTTTAAACCTAAAATGCGCACTTTAGATAGGTGTGGGAACGCACGAAGTGAGAGGGAAGATTCCCACATATAGTATTCGTATTACCAGCATCGAGTTTCAAGTGGGTTCTTTTTATGACGTAATGGGTTTTAGAAATTTATGGCTGTCTTTCAATCGAAGTGAAAATAACACAGTTTCTCTTTATATTTAAGGATAGAAAGGCGTCATTTTAGAAAAAAGCTAATGGATGCATTATGTACAGAATTGTTTGTTCTATGTATATCATGAGCAGTTAACCAAAAATATTCAGCATAAAATTCATGTCAGAGCCAGGCATTTTCCAAAGGCCGGTCGGGGTGGTCGATCCTGCTTTGCATCACTACTCGGACAGATCAAGCTAGTTTGAGTTTTAGCGTACATCTCTTGGAGCAGCGAGAGGCCCAAAAGCAATATTTTGAGTTTTTTTTTTATAAACGTCCATGTAGTTTTTCCAGGATTTAATCCAAGGATCTCTTAAACATAAGTCAGTATATTCAGCCTACCGCCAGGCCACCTAAGACTTTTTTAAATCTTGTAATTTCATCGTTTTAAATTTATTAAAAATATCTCGCTTTCTTAATGTCTTAAAATTCCTTCCTCTGTTGGTTAAAACAAGCTGAAGTCTGTTAAGGATGCGCCTGAAAAGTTCCTCGGTTCTCTTATAACTTTTACCAACAAAACTAAGAAGCACTTTGAGGTGGTGAAATAAAACATTTACCACGATGATTTGGAAACTCAATAAATCTTTGATCCGTAGTGAGTTTAAACCTAGAGTCTATAACGAATATTCCATGCAATTTTTTTCGGTACTTGCTTATGACTTACGACCTTACTGACTATCAGCTTGGACCCTCGATCATTTTCACACCAAAGCGATCAAAATGTGGCTTCAAATGAAACCTATTGGGCCCATTCCTGTCCTACTCTTTAGCCATGATGGCTTGAACATGAAACATGATACCTCTAACATCTGGCTTGAAAGCGTTTGTCTTCTGTACGATAGGCCAATGACCTATGTGGGCAAAAAAGATGGCTCGTAACTAAATTTGGAGTGGTGCTTCTGTTTTAACTGAGGCTACTTTAAATACATCGCCTCCTTCAGAAAACTGGACTAATATCAAAAGGTTATTCGGCACATTTGAAACAAGCTCGGACTGATTATTGGAGAGACTATAAACGACCATTGATTCAACAGAGGCAATCCCTTGAAGTCTTTTATACCGAGCAGTTTGATTTTACTTGACGTTTTATAATTTATGATCTTCCCAGAGTAATCATGTTCTCTGCTTTCCGTTAGGGCATCGACTTTCTGCCTACTCTTTTCCAACATGAAATTGCTCGTTGCTCGATAATCAAAACACCGTACATTTATACAATATTCTCAATTGTTGTTCAGTGGCTCTTACTCAAGGCAGGTACACGTGGAGGTATGATTCGATTCTGAATCATATTGCTCAGTTATTGCGGGCATCGTCGAAACATTCCAGTGTGAAGACATTAAAGGGAAAATGCAGTCCGACCCCCAGTTTGAATCAGTGTACCCCGTCACACTAGTCCAGGAATGGCTCATGTCAATCGGAAGACAATAGTTTGGAACTTATTTCTTAAATTTATGAAGAAAAAGTCCTTAGTGTACCTTCAAAAATCAATGATTTTGTACCTCAGGAATATTATGAAAAATACTTGTGAGAGAACTAAGAGGAGATCTGCAAGGTTTAGCACATTTTTGAAAATAAACTTGGGCGAATGCCTTCTCCCTTTAAGGATATGTCGACCTCCGGTTGAACAATGCCATCTATCTTACGCCCTATTTCACAGCGCTCTGACTTGTTTCTGTACAATGAATCCGCCAAAACAGCCATAATATCCAAAATTTCTGTGCATATCGAGCAAAGTATAAACGAGACTTACGAGTACAAGCAAAACAAATATGTTGGCCTTCTTTCTGATCTTTCTGAAATAAGCGTGGGGTACAGCGCTAAAAAAAAAAATACACGGAGCCCGTGGGCGATTCACCCGACAAAGTTACAAAATCGCCCCTTGAAAAATTCTGGAGAGCACTTCGGCTTTGGAGGTACATACTACCCTATAAACGTTACCAATGGCGCAACTGGCGTACGCCCTACATATTGGCCGCCATGCGTAAATCAAAAGGTGAGGCAAAGAAAGAAAATGATTCAAAATGTGTCAAATATAGCATCATTTTGCATCTCAGCCTCCTTTGAAAAGCAAAAATTTTCCAAAAGGGAAGGGGACACGGTCCACTTAGACCTGTCTTCTTGGACAGTGATCAGTCAAACCTTACTCCCTTCTATTGAAATTTCATGGATACGCCCCTGTTTAAGAAGCTTGTAACTTTAAGCTAATGCCTGTTAGAGTGTTGACGTACAACCCGCGCGATTCAGGGCACAGTTTATTTCACACATGCATGAGACAAGTGTGTAGAACAGGGTGCACTGTGCAGACCACTAATATGCTACACGTAATGTGATTGTCTTCATTAATAAAGAGCTTAAAAAAAACACTTTCATCTTTGTTCACATGTCTTTGTCTATGCAACTAAATTGATGAAAGAAAACCAAAAACTTTCCAACTGATTAGCCGTTACAACCTAAAACTCTCCTATTTTAGCAAATCTTAAACGAGCCCTCATAGTCTCTACAGAGCCCTCATTTCGTCCTGAAAAGAACCCTCGTCGTTGAAAATTTATTTTGAGACTCGTTTGTTTCGGAGTTGGTTTATGGGGTCTTGTTCCAAGTGAAAATACCTCCCAATTAGATCCATTTTTAAATTCACTAAAGCCACCATTAACAAACAGGCTATCAGTGACACTTCTAGGTTAGCTCTGCTGACTTTTTATGCAATGTGGGACTGTAGAAAAGAACTTTCGTGGGATGACATTGCTATTATAAAGGTCAATCAGATTATTTAATATTTATGACTCATTGGTTTAGCTCGTTTTGCATGTAATGTGTCTGTTTCACCCAGAGTTTACCCATGCTCGTGGTTTCCACAGGCATGTTGGTCACGTCCTGGGTTTAATGAATGTTTTTTTAACCTTGTTAGTTAATTAAGTAATAAAAATGTAAATAATTATTTCAAGTATAAACGTATTAAAAGCTTTGGGAATTGGGACAGTTTTGTATTTCAGAACCTTCCGAAATAATTTTGTTTGAAAAAGTGGGGAAACTCGGAAATATGTCAGTATACAAAAAGGTTTTTGAGAAAGCTGACCAGATGTTTTGATCAAATAGGTCTTTAATACCCTTTCTTCTAAGGAGAATAAGTATTCGTCATTAGCGAAAAACCTCTCTCAGTTAGCAGGTTCCCAATAGAGCAAACTTTGGCCAAAAGTATCTCACAAACTGCTGGATGTGATACCTTGACCTTTTGAGGGAACACATGGATTTCAATTTACAACATGATAATTAGCCTACCTTAAGTGCTGTAGCCTTAAAACACCTCTAATTAAGTTAATCAACTGTAACCAAGTCTGTGATGATTTACAAGTCGCAAGTTCACTCTCCGGTTTCTTTCCGCCGTTATTCCCTTGTCCGGAAACATCTTGTCCCGAAACGTCTGACTCTTGGAGCTCCCTTTTGCTAGTCTATTGGAGTCACCCTTCAGCTCGGTCCGTCACCAGCAGAGTCTGGTACATCTGCTTTTGTCATCTACAAAGAGCAGTTGTCTACTTTTAATAAAACTAAGTTGGTCACCCGTGACTACTTATCACTGTCCAAAAATCAGGTGCTGTCTATTTAACTTTATTTGTCATTCTCTCAAACTCTCCTCCCCTCTCTTTGACACAATTACTTACTAAATATCTCCAATTATGTCAGATAGGTCTGCTTCCCTGATTGAGTTTACTTGAGAGCTCCATAACTGTTTTCCATTCGCCCTTTGATAGCAACAGTTTAGTAAAGAGTTATTAATATAAACGCTCCATTTTCAGAGTAGTGCCGCTCTTTCAAATAAGTTGGAAAAAACCGAGACAGGCGGGTTGTCCGGGAAGAAGTCCTCGCGCTGGGAGAATTACCAGGGTGAGAATTGTGGCTCGGGTAAAGTTATCCGTGGACTGGTGACTGGTGAATACCGCTAGACAAAGAGAAGAAATAGGTATCAGCTCATCAGTCTCTTTACATACTGACCTTACATGCTCTCATCTTGGAACGAAATAGATTTGATACCTCATACTTTCCTTAACGTGATAAAAAGTGGTTGAGTGTATGGATTGTTACATGTGGAATTGCCAAAAACGAAGCCACTTGGTGCAACCTTGTCACAAATTTGTCTTTGGACTTTTTGGTACTTCTTCGGGACTGTGCCCTTGAAAATTCGTTTTACATTTTAGCAATGAAAAGTGCATGTGAATAACTCTATTGTCTGCTTTGGGCCTATATGTGTCTGTAGATTGTGGTCCATGGGGGAGCTTTATAAAGCCGTATAGGGGCAACTACCAACTGGTGATACTACAACGAAGTTTTTAGCTTAACTGAGAGAAATCCCATGTCAGTATAGGGAAGATTTTGAGAAACTCTATCATGTTACAGAATTGAACATTCTTTACCAAATATATATATATATATATATTTTTTAAATGTTGCAATTTTTGTATTCAAACGTGTGTGAATCCGATTATATCTATACCTCTTGGGTTGTTTAATTTCATAACTCAGATCATACCTCTCCTGTCCCAGGCGTTTATCGTAATTAAGATGGCATAAATAACAGCTGGCAAGTTGTCATGCATAAATCTAGTTCTACGAGGTAAACCACCTTTTTGTGTAGTCTGATACGAATCAGTTTTATTACAAGTGTTTATGCAATTACGTTAAACATGAATATTTTAGAGTCTTTAATTTTGAAGAACCCATAACAAAACAAATCAAAACAGAAAACTGTTACTTAAAGAATTTCACAGGGTGGAAATAACATATTCACATGTAACAATTAATTAAACAATTAATTAACAAAGATTCCCGATTTTGGTAAGCATTAATAAGTAGGACCCACAGTGGAAATAAGCAAGGATCACAGTGGAATAGGTCAGATGGTCCGACTTTTCTGTGCTATCCCTGCACCTTATGTATTTTGTATGTTTCATAGTGTTAATCAAATCCAGTACTAAAATCGAGTAGCCTTTACGATTTCCTACTGCAACATTATCATTAACTGATGAAAAAAATTTGCGTTGTTGCATATGCTCACCAGTAATGTCCAGAAGAATACCATGGGCGGATCCAGGGGAGGGTTCAAAGGGTCCAGACCCACCTTTTCTCGAAGAAGGACGTGCAAAGGGTCCGGACCCCCCCCCCCCCCGTTTCAGGAAAAAAATATTTTCCAAAGGGAAACTACGACAATCGTAGTTGTTCTTCCGTATTCACCAGACGTAGCCTGCTAAAATGGCGTAATAATCTGAAACTACATGAAAAAACTATGAAAATTTTAAAATAACCCCAAATGGCGTTTAAGCTTTAGATTTCTGTAGGGGTAGGGTGGACGGTGAGGCGTGTTTCGACAGAGTGATGGATCTATGATAATCATTTTCTATCACAAATGTTTCTCAAAGTATCAGAATTTTCCCAAATTCTTCTCAAACTATCCACTTCCAGATGGTGCCAAAAAAGGAGGAAAAAACTTTTCCAAGTGGACAACTAAACTCTTGTTCAATTTAGCCTATATAAATGTCTATAAATTACGCTGTGTGACAATTGTGCTGCAAGAATGAATGGCCGGATCTTAAAAGGGGTACGTGACATTAGGCTTGTAGCCAGAATTACCAATTTTGGCGGCACATCAATGTTGGAGGTTTCCTGGCCTGGGGGAGGGGTCTAAAGGAAGCGGGTGTTCCCTCCCCTTTGAAATTTTTTGACTCTAGATATAAAATGATTCGAGATTTTCCATTTTTCTTCCTATATTTGTATTCTTAAAAGGCTGGTCTCGTATTAATTTTTTTCTCCTTCAGTGCAATAATTTGGGGGAACGTGCCTTACTTGTCCCCCCACCCTACCTACGTGGCTACGTGCCTGCTAGACATTAAGAGGCTTGACAATTGGTAAAAAGGACAGTCATAGAAGGCTTTTACAAAGCTTTCCCTGTGCTCGATCACGAGAGTGGCAAGGAGTGTGAAAAACTCACAGCTTTTAAATTGTGAGGACAATGGCCCCACTGACGAGTTAATGAAAGGGAAGAAAGAAGTAATTTAGGTAATCCTGTTGGAATTGGCTGGACGGAAAAGTTCTGATCGCATGAGTTACTAGGCCTAGAGAGTAGTCCCGGGACTAAGCTGGTAAATCGTCATGGATATTCTGGACGAATGACGACATAGTCTTTAAGCAAAATTCCCAGAAATTTCATTTGTTCATCTTTCTTCTATTGTTGCATGCTTCGTTTTGGGGTATTTGCCACGACACGTAATGTTAATCGAACAATGTGGTAAATTGAATTAATTTTCAACTTGTTGATAAACTGTTTTGGTTTCAATTGCTGACCTGTGCTGTGATATTCTTATCCTAAGTTGAGTACGTGTGGTAGGATAAAACTCCCTTAGAATGAAACACCAATAAATAGTTTCAAAACCGCAAGCCCATCCAAATTTAAAATCAATTAATTGTCTTATATATCTTTTTTTACAGTAATTTATGTCAAACGCAGTACTCGGGAGAATTCAAACTCCCTTCGGATGAGAATGACACAACACAGGCTAGCAATTAAAACGAAAACAATTTATCAGTCAGTTGCAAACCATTACAACGTACCGCATTGTTCGATAAACATTTTAGGTGTGTTTGCTAATAACGAAAACGAAGCATGCGACAAAAGACGTAGGATGAACAAAGAATACAATGAAGCATACCGGTTCTCTTTATTCCAAGTTTTTTATATTAGATAAAATAAAAAAAAGTAGATACTACGCTTGAAAAGTTGAACAAAATGCAAAAAAATCAATATTCATTAATCTTAATCAATTGAATTTAGGGTGAAATTAGAGAGTTTTATTTGACTGCAGCGCAATCATCTTTATCTCCATTTTTTTCTTCAAGTGCTTAAAACCTACAAGTAGGATTGAGGTATTATGTGAATTCACGTTGAATGTTTCTAGATGGAGGCCATCTAACAGGTTATCAGAATGAGTGTAAAACATTTAAAGTGTTTAACCACAATATGTTTTTTCTTTAAAATAGCCTTTAGATGTGACTGAAAAAATCTTGAAATTGGTAGTGGCACGTTTGTTTTCCTCCTACAGATATATCAAAAGTGTAATTGATTTGCTACGTATGTGTAGATTGTGTGGAAAACGAGAGGACTACTTATCTTAATAAAACTAAGCTGTGGCAGAAAACAGTGATATACAAGAGGGAGAGCTGTTGAAGTACTGCACTCGTGAGTCTATACTTAAAAACTGTGATTTTTGTGGTCTGTTTACGGTACTGCCCATTCGAGGTAATTTGGAGAAGCTTAAATGCACCATCTAAATGCGACGATTTAAAGTATCCATCAACTCCGAGGGCTCCTCCTCTTGAATCCCCACTGAGGCGTCAGGTCCTGAGCCCAACTAGGATTCCTAAGGAAGCCCTATACATCCCACGCTATTAGAGGAGTTCGGTATTGCAGCTGAATTACGCCCCAAGTGGCAAATTCCCTGCAATCTGTTGGATATGGTAAGCATATTGGCAATTTGCTTTGTATGCCAGGCGTCAACTTGTATTGGTCCTCTCCTAAGAGCCCCCCTCCTAGCCCTAAGCCACAACAAATCCTGCTCAAGTTCATGGGCATCCAGACATGAAAAACAGCATTTTGAACTTTTGCTACGAACGTTTTTTCAACTTAAATATGACATACTGAAATACTGCCTGGAATAAAACATCTTGAGTGCATCTATTTCTTTATGCTTCCCAGTATGACAACATTAAAACTCCACACGATGTAAAAAAGTTCAAGCTGAGAATCTCGTCTTGAAGTGGTGACTTTTATTTGTCTTCATTCAAGTTCGAAATACAAACTTGCGGTAGTCTGAAGTTGACGTCTGATGGCTTATGTAAGAGGAATCAAATTTATGACATCACTTCTACCTGTGTGATTGGGCTCGTGACTTAATTTGTGCATGGACCAAATAACTTGTGACTTGACTTGTCAAAATTTGTTACTTGACATGTGACAGAACCAAACAACTTACAACTTAGCTTGGACTTGCAAAATGACTTGCTGCCATCTCTGAGAGACTTTAAGGGAGCCACGATCCTTCGTTGCAAGGAATTTGCAATTTGCACTTGACTTATTTTTGGCCATGGTCCTCCAGTAACCACTCTTCCCCGAAGGGCTGATGGTCTTACTCTAGGAAATGTAGCCACGACCCCGGTACCCCTCTTTCATCTAATAAACTCAATAATGCCTCATCAATGCAGATAAGTTAAGGAGATGAGTGTCTATATGTAAAAGGTCTGGCAATCTCTGTTTCTGGCAATATGCAAGTCAGTCTCGACCAAAATTTTTTTGCTATGCTACAGGTAATTTATTATTGCACTTCGCTCATGTAGTAAGTCCTACTGATAAATTTCAGCACATAGGCAAGTGCACCATTGTTCATAAACATCAAGGATCGAGCAGCTTGCATAGTAAGGTTTCTCAGGTATATTGATATTCGAGGAATATGCTGTAGAGCCTGCGTTGTGGGCAATGGGCATCCTGTTTCAATATTTTCATAATACCTTCCTGTTGATACTTGGTAATTAGGACACGTTACAACTGCAACTACCAGGAGGTACATTTTCCGGTATCGATGTGGGTTATAATGGAATAGGATACAATAGCTAGTAATGTCTCAAGAAGAAGGAAACACAGGGACCATGATCTTCTCTTCAAGAATTGCTAAAATAAAATTGCACTTACCGGTCCAAAACTCACAGATAGATGTATAACGAAAAAAAAAAGAAATAAATAGTGTTGCTTAAAGTATCCTGCTGATACCTACATAAGGTATTTGCGTCATGCTAACATTGAACAACGAAACTCCTGATACAGTCATTTCCCTAACGCTAACACCATTTAACGTGACTAAAATGTGTTGATACGTGACTAAAAGGTGTTGATAAAGGGAAATAAACTTTAATGAAAATTTTTTATTGAAGACAACTTTTTCCTACATTTGCTCTCAATTTATGAGTGAAAAGAGTCTGGAATGCCAAAATTCCTAAAACGTTAGATTGTTAGATTTAGCGCCTTGCAGTCTACTGATTTTAAAATCAGGTCGTATGGACAAAGAGTGACCAATTTTGAAAGCAAAAGAGTTGAGAGGAAATCCATTTCCTTTGTGTCTTTGTTTATTTGATTCAATAGCCGTGACAAAAAGATAACCGCTGGATATGGTAAGCATTGTCAACACTTTGCATTTGATGATTCCCGCCAACTGATGGTTGCCCTCTCCTACGAGCCTCACACTCCAACCTTAGCCGAAAACTACCCTGTGCACAGTAATGGGCACCCGGAAATGCAAAGCAGCATTGTCAAGAACCCGATACGATTAAGGCATCGAAACACGACAAAATCCTGTTAATAGTGTTTCAAGATTTATTCAAGTATGGTTAAGTGTTCACAAGGTAAAAATATAGACTGTTCTTCCAGCACACTCCTTTCTAACACTCACATCTCTCCTCTATCTTTCTCTTACTACCACTTCTTAATTTCAGTCTCCCTCTCTTAGTCTCGATTCTTTCTCTTTATCTAAGTCTCTTTTATTTCCCCTACTTCAATCAAACTGCCCTCTTTTTCAGTATTTATTATTTATATGATCCCACCCTACCAATTTTCTGTTCATCTTTTGGTCAGCACCTGATTCCAATAATCTAAAGGGGGTTTCCTCACTTAATGATAAGTCACAAATTCTTTAAAGTTACACTGGACATAATACAAAAGAATTATTCAAGCATTTCCCTGTATTGCGAATCTCTCTCTGTGAACCACTTATCTTCTACCCAATCTAGTCTGTTTTTATTTTCAAAGGTCACCCTAACGTCACAATGAGCCTGTAGTAGAGCATTGTCACCAAGAAAATATTTGAGCAAAGCAGGAGATTTATTAGTTTGGGAGGATGAGTGTGCTAAGGATGAGTTAGCCAATTCGTCACACACCCTTCAACTTCTGGAAGATAAGAGCAGAATTTGGGAAGAAATCACATTACTTTAAAAATGATGTTTTTATTAAAACGGCAGTAACACACCTGATACATAAAATACCAACACAAACTAATGTAAAATGAAACAAGAATTAAATTATAAGCAGATAAGACCTCCAAAGCATCATAATTTCTACATATAAAATGTAAAACAAAATGAAAATCAAAAGAAATCTTGAATGTAACATCAATGGCATACATATAAAGCAAACAGAAACCATAGACGCTGTACTTTGCTGCCTTTCTTGATATGATCCTAGAGAAACCAATAAACTTAGGATTTCCTTAAACGAGTAAGGTAATGCATTCGCTAACAATGACTATAAGCGAATATCCCACGGAAAACATATTACAATTAAGGAAAATCGCAAAAGACACACTTCAATTCAAATATACCCCTTTTTATAATGCAAATAAAAGTTACATCCTAAACAAAGCATCAGCATTTGCAATTTGTGAGCCACTGTTATTTTACTAGTGTATAGGATATCTTTGTAGAGGTATTATTCACCTTGTCAGTCTTGGGGTCTTTGTTCTAGTTATTCCAACAATTATAAAGGATTATGGTCAGGCCGGACATGGAACTGCCCAACAAACAAATATTGTTGAAATATCTACACGTCCCACACTAAGGCCATGCACTCTTTCTTAATAGTGGGGTACACCGTTTCCCTTGGATATTTCCTACTTAAGTAGGCAATAAGAAAATAAACTCCTGCATCATCATACTGACTCAGTACTGCCCTTTTCCTCTTTCAGGTGCATCTACTTGCACTACAAATATTATAAAATAATCGACATTACTTAGTATTGGAACAGATATGAGCATGGAGTTTTAAAATCTATAATGCTTAATCACAAGACTCATCTAAGACAAGAACCTAGTTTACCTTCTTTGCCAAGGGGTGACCTACCTGGGTGTCATTTGAGATAAACTTCTTGTAATATCCAATGCGGCCTAAAATGACCTTACATCTTAGTAACTGGCCTGGCGAAGGATTTACTGCCTCCACCAAAGCAGTTTCCGCTCTCCACCAAAGCAGTTTCCGGCTTTTCCTTTCCTTGCCTAAACACATACCCCAAATAAGTTACTTCTACGACCGCGAATTTACATTTTTTTGTTTAACAGTCAACCCTGCTTCCTTGAGTCTAAACAAGATATTTTGTAGATGAACTAAGTGTTACTCCCATATCCTAATAAGGGCAATGATATCATCAAAATATGCTACAGAACAACGCTCACCCCTTCAAAAGTCGATCCAATAACCCTCTACAGGAGCACGTAAAAATAGTTGTATTTATACTCCTTCAGTGTATTAACGTGTGTAACTTTAGTCTTGTTCTTCCTTCTACCTACATAGACACAAGAATCAACTTTATTCAAGTTTGTCTCATTTTCAGTGGGCTCTTACCATTCTGCCTGCAATTTACTCTTCAATACTAAAACTTTTGCTTTTGTTTAACCATATTCTTCTTATTCCCAGCCCACCTGCCATAATACACTTTCCGGAGTAATTGCGCTTGTGACTGATGCATTTGAGCTTCTGCTATTGTTATTACTTATTTTATCCTATTTCTTACATTTTAGACGTGTAAAACAATGTTTTGCTTGTCTATGTCCGCACCTACCAGTACATCTTTCACAACATCCAGTGGAACGCTGACTATGTGCCTATTGAATAATTTGAAAGGTGAAAACCTGTCGATTATCAGAACACTTTTGGGTAGGCGAATAGCAATTAGGTAATTTATTCATCCAATTCCCCTTCATCTTCACCCAAGGTTTCACCATGGCCCTTGATGGTCCATTAATCCCGTACAATGGTTCACTACCCTGAGCGTGGTATGTACTGGTCTTTAATTTCGTAATACTCAGCTTCCTGCACATCTGAGATATCACCTTGGATATAAAGGTAGTACTCTGATCAGATAATAGTGCTATTGGAATTCCAACTGTACTGAATATCTTTATCAATTCATCAGCTACACGATATGATTCAATTTGCATTGCAGCAGCTTTGTGGTATCTGGTAGCAAAGTCACACACCACTCAAATATACTTATTCTGGGTTATGGGTAAGGACCCTACAATGTCCAATGTAATTTTCCTGAATTGTTTCCCAATTACTGGTACGGTATCTATTTCTGTACATGTCAGCTTTCATTGCTTGGTTATCTTCTGGCAAACTTCCCTGATCTTACAATAGATGGTCACATGTCTTAATAACCCTGATCAATCAAAGTTTGCATGAGTCTTTCCATGGTCTTCCTATCTTTTAAAATGACCAGTAGTCAAGCAATCATGAGCCATTTCTACTAAGGGTTGTCTCAATTCCCTAGGCACTACTATCTGAAACAATTCACCACTGATCCTATCACACGTGCGACAAGGAGTCTGCCTAATTGTCAGAGAAAACGCCATTTTTGCCAAGAATCCCCGACTACTTTTCGCAGGTGCGACAAGGAGTCAGTCCATTTCCTATGAAACAGCATATGAAACTGTAGTATGAGGCTTTAATTTTGTCAAAGGTTTGGCAAGAAGTTATGCAAAAATAGCTGTCCAGATAGAAGTAGAAAATTCATTTTGAAAATAGAACTTGTTTCAGAACAAAGTTCTTACCCGTTAATATCAAGATCAATGCCAGCCAGGTCTTTTCCACAGAGTTTATCAACCAGCAAGCTGTCAGTTACCCCAACAGAAACCCATCTGTCAATAGAGTAGGAAAGGCATTTAAATACACATCTGTTACAGGAAATGTTTGTGAAGTGAAAATAAGCTTGCTACCTGGACACTTTGATTAGACAAGTACTGATCTGCCCCACAGTACTAGACTTGACTAAGGTTCATTACAGTCTTCGTCCGCTTGAATCTTGGACATTTACACTTTGACCTTGATTCCCGAATCCAGTAGTGTAGTGGTGTGTTTTTACGGTTAACGGGGCATAAACAGTATCTTCAAAACCTTTCTAAAGATCGATTTGTATTTCTACGTATGATGTGACTAGAATCGGATTAAGTGGTTAAACTAGTTACCAAATGAATCTTCAACCATGAAAATCGGTTCAGCTTTAGTGAAGTTATGCTCGGAAATAAAAGTCAACAATGCCAGACCAGCGCCCGTCGGACTGTGAATATCTGATCTTTGCGGTTTTCTATCATTAAAAATCGGCCAAGTCGTGACGCTATCGGCCAAGTCATGACGCCCAGTTTCAAGGGGCGGGTTCTTCTAATGTCTGGTACCACTTGTGTCCCTGAGCAACTTCACTTCTTTTCCATTCATTGAAGCTGCTGCATACCCCTTAAGCTGAATCAAACTGTCCTCATCGTCTTCATTGAATAACACTGAAGGCTAACTGGCTTAAAATTCTAATTTTAAGGATTGGATTTCTTGCATGAATCCGCAGTTCAATTCATTCCATTATGACCAGGCTAACCACAGATAACAAGTAATCTTGCGAGGTCATTTCTTTTTTTCTTTAATTGTTAGCACCCTGTGGCTCAGTGTCACTCTTATGTGACTCAGCCTGATGTTTGTATTTGCAATCAGCCTTCCATAATGACCATGTTAACCTCCTTATAGAAGTCACAATTGGCCTCCTTCGTCACAGCATAAGCCTCCCTAGCTTTTCCGCTCCACAGTGGTGATAAACAAATGGCCCATGTACTTTCCTCCCATCTGTATACTTTTGCCAGCTTTTCAAATGTACAAATGTACTCTTGTCGAACTCTTGTTACTTAATATAACTTTAATATGTTGATATGGTTCAGATGTAGCCAGTGAAACTTTGGATGTGGGGACAACGAGATGTGACTTAAAGTCTGGGTGGAACATGGCCCTATCATCTACTGAAAGGAGATTCAAGTTAGTATATCAAGGCAAAGCAACTTTCAGTAGTCTTAGCTCATCTGGAATATTTTATACAGTGCATTTTTTTAACAAAATGTCTCTTTCAGTAGAGAAGACACAGAGATACGGTCAATCAATGCAAAGAAGATTAAACTCACATGATTTGATGGTACACAAACAGAATGACTCGACTATATAAGCAAACTCCAAGGAATACCTCATCAAAACATTGACTTATTATTTTGTGCAAACTATAACGCTATAACACTGATGTCATGTTCATTAGAGAAAAGGGAATACCACAATTCTATCATTATCGTAGGAAAGAGAAAACATTGGTTGAATATCACGACAGAAGAAATGATTTTGTACAGAATTTCATGTCTTGTCTGTATTTGAAAAAAGAATACATTGAAGACGACTTACAACATCTATAGCCACAGGTTCTGACATTACTAGCTCACTGGTATGTCTGAATTCATCGTTTTCTTTGTAATTTATTCCAGAATATTTCTTCACACGAATATACACTACTTTTCAGTACCAGGTTTTCAATTGTAATAACCTCAACACGGGCACTTTTATATGGCTTTAATCGTCACTTGTACCAATTGAAATATATGCAAATAGAATGGAGACTAACTCAAAGCTTGCAGGGTGGGCAGAAAACATGACAGGACAAGTTTACAATTCGTTGTATGGGTAAAAATGCTTCAGTGTATGAAACGACTGAATGCATCACATCGAACGAGATATGAAGATTATGTACGTGATATAGGGTTAGAGAAGCAAGCATTTCGTTTCCCACGGCACTGAATCAAATGACGGTGATGAGAAAGAAAGGCAAACAAATTTGACTGCTGGGTGAAGAAATTGCATTATTGCAGATCTAATTGAATTTGACGGAAACCTTTTCTTTGCAACGTTAAACGCTGAAATAAAGCTCGCATGATCAAATTCAGTTAGTATGTAAACAAAGCTCTAAGCTTGCTTCTTTAACTTATTACCAAGTCTTTTGAAGGCTGACTATATGCTACACATATACTCTGACAACTTTAGTATTACCTACTATTTGATGGGTGACACAATTTATCGTTTCCTCTAGAGAGCTTTATTCTTATTAAGAAAACATCTGTATACGTAGGGTCTTGACATCATGGAGCTACTACTTCGACAGGAAAGAAAGTTTGACTCGCTAATCCAATTACACCCAGACATGCGTGAGGAGATAATCACGTAAGGATCGATGATGAGACATACGACTTTTCAGTTCTTTTGTCTTGCTCTTACAATAAACACTTCTTATCATTTGCAACCTCATTCTTTTCTACTGATACCCTAACAAATGGCTCAAGTAGGACAAACTTTGGATGCCAAAGAAGTTACCGTCAGCTAAATAAGAAATTCAGAGCAAAGATACAAAACGACTGGTTATTGCTTCGTAAAATGGATGCTGGTGCTAGGAGTATTGTTATTGCCATATGCAAATAAGCACACTAGTTACGAGCCTATACTTTGCAGTTGAATTTTGATCAACTTTCGCATAATTGCGCATGTTATGGGTTTTTACGTAATTAGTGTTTAACAAGGAATCAAAGCGATAATTATGTATAAGTAGAACTTCGCGACGAAAAGGGCAATTTGCTTTTCATTTAAAGCGACTGGCAATGTAGAAGTAATAGACAAAGTTCAGCGATGTCCTTTCCAAGATGTATCAGACGACATGTACTTATTGTACTTAGTTAACCACCCTTTTAAGCTTAATGGATCTTCAATAATTTACAAAGGGGAAGGTATCAGTGGTGTTAACAATGAGTTTGACCTTCGCGGTATGATCGTCGTCTTCATGAGATTTGTGAAGTTTCTTCTCTTGTCCAAGCAAACAAAAGGTACATTTATTGCTTATAACGGGGTACATCATTAATGAGTACGGATTATAACGTGGCACATAGCTGCCTCTATTTTTGTTGCTCATGTGCAAGAACCTGGCTTATGGCTAAATTAATACAGATTCTCTGCGTCATTTCAAAGACCGGATTTTTCTTTGCCAGCCTCCTTTCCTCTTCACACACACAATACACGGTGTATGTAATTCCACAACTTCTACTGGTGCATCTCTGTTTAACTGCTTTTTAGCTATGATATGCTTCGTCTTCTGCCCCTACCCCTTGGTTACGGGTTTGCTGCTAGGATGATAGTATCATCATTCCTGATATTAGATATCACCATTTGTTCACTGTTAAAAATGTTCGAATGTGGCCCTTTGGGTTTTTTACCAGAGTAGAAATAAATTGGGCCAATCAAAGCACATATAAATCACTCAACTTGATTTCCCATCAGAATGGAACCAGCCAGTCAGAGATACAGTAAACTGTTGTGCAATCAAAGAGAAAACTAACAAGGGCTTATTTTTGGTTTTTTTCTGCAGCCTAGGCCAGAATGAATCAGAGCACCGTCTGAAGGAAGATCGATTAAATCTCATGTCGTTTGATGCGTAATTCCACATCTTTGTAATCTTGTTGTGAAAGCATTGCTACTTACTTGACGTCCCTTTTTATGAAGGTGAAAGGTCATTAAAGGTCAGCAGTGGTCAAAGACTAAAAATGTTGTAAACAGATATGGAAGATAGGAATGATGGATACATGACGCTAAAGAGTATTGAAAGTTTTAGAATGCCTGTTTTTACACTGTTTATCTACAGTCTATCGATGAAATGTTCAGCTAACTGGAGATTAGTTTTAAGTTAAAAGGCTGTGTTGTTGTATTTCAGTGTGACACCATAATTAGTGCCTAGTCCATGACTTAATCTTAGTCCCTGTAGTCAAAAGAACTAGCTTGTTCACACACAGGCTTAACTGATGTTGATGTAGAGATAAGGTTTTGTGAGGAAAAGTTCTTTTTTGTAAGGTTAGTTTGGCCAGAATCTCTTATTGAATTCTGGTGTTATGTACTTTCAAATGTTACGTTCCTAAAGATTTACATTTAGAATAATTGTATTCGGTTTGTTGAAGGTCAATTTAATTCGAGGTGGCAAGAGATGAGACTGCTTTAAACACACTCTCTCACGACAGCAATAGTGATTTAGCTTCTTCACATGTATAGAGATTTTTCATATGAGGAGAAAGGTTCGTATTACCTCTGATGAAGGTACAAGGCTTTAAGGTGAATAGAGGTCAAACAATGAAAAATTGGAAAACAAAAAGTTTCGAGACAGGAAAATTGATCACTTTAATACTTACCATGTACACTTGTCACGTTACAATTAAGAACCGTATTGTTTTTGGTGATGATCAGTTTCACCCGAGGTCTGCGGGGTGAAACTACTACGACTTCTTGGCTTGTACACATGATATTTTTAAAGAATAATACCACTGAAGGATCACATACTTAGAATGTGGATGTCCTACAGCCACTTATTCAGTACAAAGAATTATTGTTTTATCTAATGGTCGGAGGAAACATAAGGTTACAAAGGTACCTTACTCACCTTTATCAATATAACAGTTAGCATGGGGATGCTGCATAAAAGGTTTCAGAAGCTTCTTGGTGTTCATGACGCACAAAGGTCACTAGTGGTCACCGGGCGGGAAATAATAGAAAATACATTGAAACAATATTTCGAAAAGAACAACTTTCAGGAATTTCATCCATGGCATTCAGATCCCTTTGTAAATTTAAATAATCGTATTGGTTTTTGGTTGGGTTAAAGGTTATTTGAGTATTCGCAAGTCAAATTGTGAAAATCTCAGTGAAATGATATTTTGAAAATTAAATTGCAAGGGATCTTTGACTTTGGTAAAGACACTTCTAATTAAGGTCAAGAAGTATAGCCATTTTCATGGTGGTCAAAAGTCACGTGAGGTTGCTAAATGTTTAATTGCAAAATACTTCATAAATATGAAAACTCAAGAAGTATAACTTTGAGGGGTACTCTTTATTTCCATGTGAATGCCCCACAATAATTAAAAAGAATTATGCAGTGTCCGGAGGTCAAAGTTTATTTGAGATCATCAGAGGTTAACAATTAGAAAACGTCCAGCACATGTAAATCTTTCATTCTGCCGACCCCTGAGTGGACTACTAAGCACCTTGATACACCTCCCAAACGGAAAGAAGTTGACTTGGCTTATACTACTTTCTTTTTCAAAGGAGTCATAGAACTGGGTTCTGGCTTTTCTTGAGCAGCTCAGCAAGGATATTGTTACTTCAGCCTTGTTCATTTTATCTATCTCATGACTACTTCAACTTATTTGGGCACAATTGGGATCATTAAAAGTTAATTACAATGTTCAGAACTTCAGAAGTCCTTCAAGACGGCCTGAGGTGCACTCATTGTCTTTAATAATATTACATTGCTCTTGAGTCTAACCGAAGGCACTTTTATTGGTCTACGGATCCACGCGACTTTCTCGCCTTACGAAGGTCATCTTATGCTTAAATGTCATCATGACATCACTTCGCAAAACCCCACAAGAATTTCTGATAACGTATCCACATAGATGTTGGGCACCCAGCCAATGTATACCTCCCCCGTTTGAAAAAAAAAAGAAAAAAAAATACCATCGCTTCTGCAATGTATTCAGTTGGGCAAGGTGTTGATATCCTCCATTTAAGGTCACTGTTTGCCAACTTTTATCCATGTTTTGATCTTGTACCTGACGAGTTTGGTTCACCGTTCGAATAGCTTTTAAATTAAATAGGTCGCTGTCGAAAAAAGGTTCAGATGAATAGATTTAACGCGTCCAGCCTGAAATGGGGCGAAACGTGTTTAAACAAGTGTTATAAAGAGGAACAGACAGAATTTTTGATATTTGTAGGTGTTGCGTAAACACACTTGTACCTCTATTCATAATTGTTGCTACGTGTTTCACCACGGACTAAGCCCCATTCACAATTGAAAGCAACGTGATAAATGTTCGCCATTTAGGCGCAATATTTCTTCCCAGGAAGCAGAGGGAGAATTTGGTATCAATTCCAAATTGATGGCCATTGCTTCATACATGTGAAACTTGATGACAGTTCCTTACACTTGTGATGAACCTCTTCTTTGGGGGATATTTAACCATATTAATGTAAGATGGGTATGTCTTCATATGGTTTAGTAGCATTTTGGTGAGGTGATTTTCTTAAGATTAGGGTTAAGTGTATTCTACAGTAAAGCATGAAACTTCTTGGCAGGTTAAAGTCATATCTAAAAGGAAGAAATCAATATGAAGAAAAACTGTGGAACTATCTAGATATTACATATAATCATAATTTATTACAGTTTCAGAAAAAGATAACTACTTGACGTTTTCCAAAGTCCCCTAGCCAGGATATCAAAAGGCAAAAACCAAACATTACCTTGCATGATCCAAATGGAGGTTCCGGTTCCACTTACCAAAACATATGTGAGTCAGTTGCCAAAAAAATCCATTTCAATCTGTAAGCGCATCACGAAAGGTAATTTTTGGAAAGCATAAAAAACAGAAGACCTTATATCGATGTGTGTGGTACCAAAGAGGTATAATATTGCCTCTCTGAAGGCACACTTCTTGAAATACCAGTATGTTAAGGGAGTATGGCCATCTTTTATAACACACTGATAACGACACGACAGCTAGTTTTTAAGAAAATTAGGTGCCATAACTCGGATACCATGATGGTACACTTTCTGAAGTCAAATATAATGCTTTACTGTATCAAAAACTTTAGATAGGTCTACAATATGTCTATTGATTATTTTTTGTTCTTTATAGTAGACGATGTAAATACGCTAACGTCGAGACCAGCTATGTCTTCAGTTTATATCAATTAATTTGCAGTCTCCTGCTGTGAATTATTGTTACCTCAAACGCATTTTTCGTTTGGGGTAGAGGGTGTCCGCTTGGAAAAATCCTGGCAAGTACTATTTCTGGAAAGTTGTGAGAAATTTGTTGGCTTTCATGTGTTGGTACACTACGCTCTAATAATGATGGCGCTATGCTGATGTAGTAGCGTTGCCTGTGTGTAGTTAGAAGTTAAACAGAAAACGGAGAAGATAAAGAAAACTCTCAAATTGAGATACAAAAGTGATCTGTAATGCACATAGAGATTCTAGCTAACTTAGGGTCTCTTATGAATGCAAAGCTAGGTTAGTTCCCATCCATTACGGTTGTCCGACATTCTATTTCAGTTATATGTAAATGACAAATCTGTTTTCATGTTAACTTGTGGGAAGGATTTACCGGGGATCAAATATTTACATCGATTAACTTCTCACCCTCTTTTTCCCTTGAAAAAGAAATGTCCTCGATTTTTTAATGCAACATCAATCCAGTTTAACATTTAAAAAAAAAAACATTTAAATATTCACTATCATTCACATAGGATAAACACATAGTAAGCAAAGAGAACAAAGAGAACATAACATTCAAACATACAAGACGAAAGTTATTTGATCATTTTCTACATCAAAACATTAAATCAAAGCATCCATTCAAACCAACCACAAAATGGATAACAATACAAAAATGAAACAAATGACTTTGTATGTAAGTGCTTTTAATACGTAAATATCTTTCAATCATGAATAACATAAGAAGAATTGCAACGAAGAATATTCGTTTGTTGTTATTTCAGATGAAAAATGTAAACAAATATGTGCCGAAGAAAAATACATTCTACATGAAAAAATTTCGAAAAGATAACTAATGCAGTTCTTGTACATGATATTTTTTAATCTTTTCTGTTCACAACATTAAAGCGGACACATTTTGCAATTTCCATGCGCTTAATACTTTAAGCATACAGCTTTCCGTCCCTCACACCTTTGGAACAATCAAATAGATTACCAAAATACGACTTGAGGTTCAATATACAAGGGAGTTGTTAGGGAAGGGGATCCAACGCTTATATGTCATTTGAGACTAGGTTTTTGCCGACATTAAGCTGTCTATTGTCTTGCTCTTGAAAAGATCTCCAAGAATTGAAAGAGATTTGGTACTCAAGACAACGGTTTGTGTTGTCCGCTACATCTCAAACACTAATCATGAAGATTTCACCAATGGACATTAAACATGACAAAATTTTGAACCACTAGTTGTGACTTCGTCCCTTCCACCTGATGGTGACCTACTTTTAAGCTGAAATTC
>WURT03464997.1:0-22234 GCA_009936505.3 Holothuria glaberrima | reverse complement strand
AAATAACGGACTCGGCTTCGCCTCTTCCGTTATTTTGTCAAATTTGGAGTCTCGACGGTTTATTCACCAATAATAGTCCGTCAAATGCCATTTATTCCTTAATTAAATGGTAAAATGGTATGATAGTATTAGTCTTATCATGGAGGACACCCCCCCCCCGCCCTGTGTCTGGCAAACCACAGATCCGCTGTTCCACCCCAAGGAGAATCAACTGGGAATTTTCTAGGGGCTGAGACTAGGAATGTGTCTGGGCGCAAATTCGTATTGATAAGGGTCCTGGTTGTACAATGTGGGTGTTCGTCCAATTATCAGTCAAACTTAGCTTCGGCAGTAAAAAATTGGAATTAATGCTCTGATTTGTAGACGTTGCTTAAGATTTTAAGATTTGTGAAAAAGCTTTGTATCGGGAATTTCAAATTATTTGGGAAGACAAGGAAATGTTGTGTTAAATGCTATTTTAAAAAAAAGTTTTCCACCTTCTAAAGTGAACGTTACACCCAAATAAGGACTGTGTAGATGGTCGCACAGACTCTCTCAAAATCAGTGTTGCCTTCTGAAGCTAGGAATGAGTCAGCAAAATAGTTTTGCTCCTCAAGTAGGACCGGGAGTGTCACTGGGATGACAGCATATGCTTTTATAATGGCAACTGCACCATATTTAGGTTTTGACTTTACTTAATTTGCTTTCTGTGCTCATCACAAGGCGCCGAAAGAGATAAATCCCAAACTTTCGATGCGTTATGGAGAGGGGCGTCGCGAGAATTAAATTTTTAGGGGGCCCAGGTATCAAATGAGGGTGGGGGTTACGGCGGTGATCGCTGTCCTTAATTCTTACACATTTTATTAGGACACAAATAACTGGGGGCTAACAAACATCTGGGTGCCAGCCCCCCCCCCCCGTAGCTACGCGCCTAGTTGTAGCGGAGGCGATATATCCAGAATGGTAAATGTAAGTCAAGATAAGGACTAATGATTCTGTTAGTCCGTCAGCGCAAAGAGCTACTTGATATCTCATGGGGTAATTAGGGTGCACGCACGTATAATCCTACCAAACAATGACGTCGCGAAGAGGGCAATGACATTGAACATCATAATATGAATATTAATATTGTTTTACATAATTATTATTATTACTAGAATTAATATTATTATTAGAATGTTATTATTAAAACCAATATGAATGAGTTTTCACATTTTGTAAGCATCCCGCAGCTTCTTAGGACTTTGCTGATATTTCCCACCATGTGTGGTTCCCCTGTGTAAAGCTAGAATGTCAGATAGCTCTGGACGATACCTCCTAACCCCCTGCTGGTATGGGTAATGCACATCAAAGCATTATCTAACCGCCAAACGTCACCCCCACCTCCCCCTTCCTTTCTCAATACTCAAACCACATCCTTGTTATGTTTTTGAAATGAGCTTGTACCTAGATTCCAAGCGAAAGGACAATAGATAGAAGCTTGGGTTGGTAAGAAAAATATGGTTAAACTTTAACATTTAGACAGTAGGGGAGATCGTGTTTCTTCCAAACAAAATGCTTATCTTCGCTTTTTCACTAATCCAACAATTTAAGGTTGACTCGGCTGTCAGCGCCCATGCGTGACCACCAACACATGAGAAAGTCTGGTTACGTGACTTCCACCCAGTGACGAAGCAATATGAACCCGCGAATTTGCTTAGATTGCTTGTAGGTAACATTGTCTCTGCAAGGTGATCCCAAAATGTAAAAAGACATGTAAAAAAAACTTTCCTAATCTATATTTTCAAGTCGATTCTCAGAAGTTGAAGGAGTGGGAATTTCAGGCCAGTTTTACTCATCATTGTATTCCTTTGAAATGTTTCCGGTGAGTGACACTTTGTTATGTCTGACGAAGAAAATCGGGAATGCCCCCCTCAAAAGATTTTTGGTTTATTTTTCCTGCAAATTGTAGTGTAAATTTAGGGCTAAGAAAATATGCGATTGAACCATCAAAATTTGCAGTGGGTAAAAACTCACTCAAAAACATTCTAACATAGGCGTAGGAAGCTGTTTGAGACTCGGGGGGGGGGGATTCTGAGTATTATTTCGGACCGCCGTCCCGGGGAAAGGGTCTAAGTGGATGGGTTCCTTCTCCTTTGGAAATTTTTAAATATTTGAGGGTTCTTAGATACAATCTGGTGCAACATTTTGGGCAAATTTTCAGAAAAATTACTGCAAATTTTAATTTATTTTACAGGGAAACAGATAAGGAGATTTCTTCCTCGGATTGAGGGGAGGAGCGGAAGCATATTTTCTCACCACATTTTTGACGAGGGCTAAAGCAAAGCCCTCTCCCCCTTCCCGCTTCCCACGCCTATGCGTTCTAGTACCAGGTCCCTTAAATAAGCTAAGTATACATCTTTAAGCTATCATGGGTTTCAAAATACGCCATCATAATAAACTAGAACTAGGGAATGAAAAGTTTTTTACAAAGCAAATATAGCTGTTAGATATATATCAACGGAAAAGTATTTTACACCAGTGAAGATCTGGCTTGATTCAATGAATGCTCTCTGAAGTGAGAAGTATGGTTCCTAACCACAAACGATTCGTCTTTCAATAGAATTAAGCCGACGAGCTGGTAGTCAGATAATGAATGGGAAGCGGGAGTTAATGTGATAATTGACCTAGACAGCGCAAAGAATTAGTGTTTCTTTGCTGAAAGGGGTGGTTTGTTGCGCTGAGGTTCATCATTCAAATTTATACTTCTTGACTCATTTTAACGATGTTTTCACAACTTGACCTCTGATGACCTCATATGACCTTCGACATCCAGCAAACCCATAGGGTTCCCTCTCTCTCTCTCTTAAAGTAACACATCTATATACCAAGTATGAAAAGCATCCATTATCCCTGTGTTGAAATATCGTGTTTTTTCAAGGTGTTCGATTTTTTGACCTCTGATGACCTGATGTTACCTTTGACCACTACTGAAACAATAGGATTCGACCGTTCAATATGATAAAGTTATATATCAAGTATGAAGGTTGTCCACCATTGCTATTTTGAGATATCGTGTTTACAAGCAGTTTTTTAGAATTTCGTTTTTTACCTCCGGTGACCTCAGATAACCTTTGACCTTTACCAAAATCAATTAGCTAATAAGCTTCATCTTCTGAATACAACGCATCCATATGCCAAGTGCTTCTTACCTTGAGTCTGTTGAACAAAATTTGTGAACGCACGGTATACTGAGGTTTTTCTCAGGGCCCGCAATCGAAAGAAGTGGGAATATTCGCACGGGGCAATACTGTGGCTGTAGCTCCAATTTGGGCAAAATATAAATTGCTATATTCTGGTTAAATATATGCTATTTGTCGGGCAAAGATGCATATATTATTTGTGCAAAAGTGCTCACCCATTCTATTAAATTAGCCTCTTACAATTATGAGAGTGAACCATTGTTGCTGACCACTGGGTAAGTACTGCATTTCCACACAAGGCGCTACGCGAAGTAGGAGCGAATTTAGGGGGTATTCCTCTAGCGAAAACAAAACGAAAGGAGAGATAGAAAAAAAAAGAAAGAAAAAAGAAAGAAGAAAGAACGAAAAGAGCAAAAATTAACGAAATTGTCTCAGAACGTGTTTAAAATGTATATTTTTGCAGGAATTGGGTGGAACGTCTACCTGAAATGATCTAATCCATTAAAGCGGTTGACGACGACAAGAGGAGTGCTTTAATGTGCGAAAACAGGTGAATGGCTGAGCAATGATACTAGTTTACTGATCTATGGGCGTGAACATAACGGTGTATCCCATGGAGCACCACTCGCTGCATTTAACTGTAGTAACACATTTGTGTTAAAGAGTGAAACTTTCCTCAATTCTGGGTTATTCAGACGCCACATTTTCCCTGTGTGGGCCTTTAAGGATGATTAACAAACCAAGACCGGCAAAAGGACGTGCTATCTTGCAGAGTGGTGCCGGCCGCTGGGTATGGGAGGTAGGCGGGTGCCTCCTCCAATCGATTTCCGGAAATTTCCCATTTTTTAACTCAAAAGGCGTTTAAGCTATAGATTTCTGCAGGGGGCAGAGAGAGGTGGGTTTTTAAGTGAGTAATTGATTTATTTTAGTCATTTATTTTTTTTACAAATCATTTGAAAACAATCAAATTTTCGAGCGCTCCTCGCGCCTTTTGTCAGCATGCGCTTATTATCGGTCTCAAACGTATTCGCATTGTTCGTCAGTGAGGGTTCCACAGTGAAACCAATTGTTCGTGTTCATAGACGTGATTACAGAGGAACAGAGTGTTGAAAGAATATGAAGCAAGGGATTTCGTTTTGTCTTCCTCTACTCTTGAGAAGACATATTTAATGAAAACTTTTAACAATTTACCAGGTAGCAGACTCACGTTCTTATTCGCAGACACATTTTCGGCGAAATTGATATGTCTCAGAGCACTGTTCTCGTGCAGATGGTTTGTCATAGAAATGGTTTTTAATGCAGAAGTTCCGTCATGGTTTACGTTCTAACGAGGTAAGGGGAATTGACTTTGTCGTTCTTAATTATGCAAAATTACGAAAGTTTTGGGGGCTTCCCCTTGGACGCCTCCAGGGGGCTATCGCGCCCCTGGACCCCACTCGTGCAAACTCGTGGTGTACATTCGGTGCGCTCGAATAATATAAGGGAGTTTTCGATTTCAGGACGGTAGACAAAGAGGACGGAACGCACAGCAAAAAACTGGACTGCGCATGGGCAGAAGCGAACATCACTACGTCGTGTTGATTTTCAGAACGGTCGTCGGCCGAATAGTGTTTAGCTCTCCCGTCCTGAAATCGAAAAGTCGCTATTATTTTACTCAGACTCGTTTATCACTAGGATTGGTACTGGCACGACTCAATTAAGTTGTGTTGTAAAACAGTTAACCTTTGTCGCCGAGAGTACAGGGACCGTGGAGCTAATTTTGAAGCAGGGGTGTGGGCTGGCTAATCATCGAAGCGGTCCAATATGTTGGAGAAAATAAAAGCATATCATCTATCTTAAGGTGGCCCAAATTGCCCACGGCAGAAAAAGTGCGGGGCTAAAGATACTTTTGTGTGATGAGTCATATGAAATTGCCATGTTGTTACAAGGTGACATGTAGCGAGTGTGAAAGGTTGCGCGTCATATGGCCTCGCGCGCGTCATACAGTCGTATCACGTCGTGCACTGTGTGGAATGCAGCTGTAGCGGAAGTAATGGCGGTAGATGTTCTTTATTTAAAGTTCATTACACACCTACCACGAGGCCACGCGATAAAAAGAAAACAAACTTTGAGACGGTTTGTCTACATAGGAATACCCATATTAGGAGCGATACGGGCGATTACACTCAACATGAAAAATTTTCAACTTAAACCCGTTTGTCATGAACGATACTTTGAGTCACATTTCATGAGAAAGAGAAGGGTGAAATTTCCAATTTCGCAGAGAATCTTAGTAGGAATGATGAAGTATGTAGTCCACAAACAAGATACCTCTTTTTGCTGTCAAGTAGGGCAGATCATTTATTAAAAGGCTTAAATTTCACATTTTCTTTGCAACCCCTCTTTTCATATGTTTCTCAATAAAAAAAATCTTAAACCCCAAATTGTTGGCTTCGCCGTCCTTCCAACAATCCGTTTTGGCGGCTGCGGGTTGCTGGCTTTCGTGGAGGATCTTGATTTCCTCCCCTACCCCTCCCCCTCCGTTTCGCAAATCCTAGCGTCATCATTGCATTTTGTTAGATCACATGACTTATCGGGTTTGGGAATATCGCTGAGAGATTGAGAAGCAGAAGACGCAAAGGCTTGATAATTCATTGCCGATTAATAGGAAACGTTTTGTCGCACTGAGGTTTATCCATCTCTTAATTATTATGTAGGACATGCCCACGCCAATTATGAGCTTCATGAAGGTTATCCTTTGTGAGATTCCGTGTTTTCGAGGTTTTCACCGTGTGGCATCTAGTGACCCCAATTGAATTTGTCCTTCCTCAAAAACAAGAGGGTTCTTGTAATCAGTATGGGGGCAACCACATGCTAAATATGAGATACCTCAATTTTACCCTTCTTTAAATATCATGTTTACTAGCAGTTTACAAGGTTTTCGTAGTTTCGCCATCCGTGTCCTCAGGTGATCTTTGAACTCTACCCGATAACAAAAGGACTCTTTTATTAACTATAACCCATCCTCAATACAAGAAATACGATACAATACAAATACAAGGAATACAATACAATACAAATACAAACACATGAAACACTTTCGTGATTCTTAACTTGATACATCTTGTTTACGATGTACCATATTCAACTTTTGACCTTCGGTGGCCTCATATGACATTTGACTAATTGACTTCCATAAAAAAAAATAATAGGATTCTTTCTCTTAATGTTATAAATTTATACACCGAATATGATCAGTATCCATCGTTCCGATCTTAAGATATCGTGTTTACGAGTAATTTACAAAGTTTTTTTAGTGATATGATCTGAGATGACCTTCACCAGAAACAGCAGGGTTCATTTACAGACTATAATGCATCCATGTACTACGTGCGCGAAGAGTATCCATGCCTCCTGTCTTGAAATATCACGTTTACAAGGTTTTCGGTGTTTGACCTCTTGTGATCTCAAATAGCCTTTGACCTCGACCAAAAAACAATAGGATCTTTCATCTAAAGTACTTAATCTATATTTCAAGTATGAAAAGTATCCTCAATCCAGCTTTCTTATCTTGAGATACGGTGTTTACAAGCTAAACACACATATACAGCCCCCCCCCCCGATACAGCATCCATACACTCAAATACACAAATGAATACACTCGCCATCGTGATTGCATGGATTCCTTAAACCTTCGGCAAGAATGAAAAAGTCGCCCGCATTGTGAAAGACCTTGCGACATTTTCCCGCGTCTTTTCGCATTGCGTTGTACCGCATCGTATACAGTGTGAAGAGGGCTCAAGACGTGGTTTCCAGGAGCTAGTTAACATATTAAAGTGTACCTTAAGTCTAGAATTACAAGAATATATAGATTAAAGGCTGGAAAATGAATTTCATTCATCCAACTGCCATTTACAAAGATTACTCTGTCAGTCTGTTGCTGAGATTCAAAATGTTGAAATTTATTCACTTAATTTGAAGTAGTTGATTGCTCAGTAAATTATGAAGTCCTTCTTCTGTTCTTGTGCAATTCACATTACCTATTTTTGTTTTCTTTTGAAATGAAGGTGTTCATATGACCTTGAATCATTTACTGTTCCCGTGCACAGCATGTGGTACGTATAAAGCGAAGTCAGCCTATAACAGTAAATCAGTGATCACATTTTGGCACAAGATACAGCCTGGCTTCCGAAAATACTAAGAAAACCAAAGACTGTAATTTGAATAGTAGAAGAATGAAATCTCAGATTTCAAATGGAGTGAATAGGCCTACGCAGGGAGTTGCAACTCACTGGAATACGCTTCAGCATTTTATATCTCAGCTCAGGAATGTCCTGTAAAGGCAGGAGTTGGACCATTTGGATGCATTTTCAAGCTTTGTAACGTATATTTTTGAGAATTTAGACTTTCGGTACACTGTGATCTCAGTAGCTGTGCTACTTCACAGCCTATAGCTAGTATAGTAAGTTATTGACATTTTTTTCAATCAATGCGATTTGATCCTGTTATTGAGGACTATATTTAGCATTATGCTCAACGGCGATTTGGAAAACATACAAATGGTTATTTCCGACCACCTAGGAGGTGTTTTAACCACAAATTGTCTATACACTATACGTCAACTAATGTGGGAGCTTTGAATTGTTTTATTATGCGGTAACAACAAGGCACCTCAAAGTGCTGTTACGCCCCAACCCCTAACCGATCCCCCAACTTGCTTACCCCACCACTAAGTGGGCTTATTTTACTAACCTGCGTCCACTTGAAAACACACAAATAGTACACAAAATAATGTTTGAACAGGCAGATACAATTCCTCCAACCAAAATAGTGCAACTTCCTATTGACAGGAGGTATAGAATGATGGGTTTCGGGACTGATACTTACCGTCCAAATTCAACTAGCCGAGAAACATGGTCTTTCTCTGGTGTCATCTTCTGGATACCCTGAAATTTGTCTACTAGTTCAGAATAATGATTAATAATGAACATGATTACCGTGTAGGTTAAAACTCAAATGGAACAGAACACTCTTATGAGGTTAACATTTCACATTTGTGCTCTGGAAAACAACAAACTAAGGAATTACGATGGATAATATCTGTTGGATACGAAACGTTTGGGCTATAATATCGTCTAGCGTAACCCTCTGTCCTTAATTTATACTCTTTTGTTATTTCTGTAAAACAGGGGTTGGAACCCCTGGCACGCGGGCCACATGCGGCCTGATCATTTGATCCGGCCTGTGAGGTGATTTATACGTGTAAATTTATCTAGTAATCCGTTTAACGTGCTTACCACTAAGGTGTGTTGCACATGAATATGCCGACTATATATAACAACGGCGCTAGTGTAGAAGATAGCGGTGCATCCCCGGATTCCCACACTACAGTGATGGCAGCACACCACTAATTCAAGGGGAATCCCAGCGGAGGGGGTTACCCTACGAATTTAACACCCTAGAAAAACTTTTTGGGGGAAGATTAGACCATGTAAATGAAGCCATGTGTTCAATTTGTGGTGTGTATGAGGTAGGAAAGTAGTTGAAATACTCATTCTGCAAAAATAAAGAAAACTGAAGGTATTTCAGGCACTTTTGTGCAATATATCCTTCCGCTATGCAAAACGGCATTTGAATGAGTAAAAACAAACAAGAACCACCACTCTGTTATACAGGCCCTTCTAGCTCAAAATTTCTACGGTCATGGTCCTCAAATTTGAAATCGTTGTGAAGGCCTTTTCGTCAGCATTCATATGAGGGGTAGCATGTGCCTGTGGAAAACTTCTACAAGGGTCCAGGGGCCACGAAATGGACCCAAATTAGTGTGTAAGTCAATGGAGAAATAATTGTTGGTGTGCTACCTGATGAGTTTACGTTGATGACCGTGAATTAGCCTATATGCATTAACCATTCAGAGAGCAAGCTGCGTTGCAGTGATGGAATCGTTACAGCTTTGTTAGAAAGATACGTTATACGCAGACAACAGTAAGGTGATGACTATATGCCCTCTTTTACCGGCGGTGTGAACCTCGGTAAGGAATATCTCGCCGCCATTGTCCAGATCCGTGACCGATTCCAAGGTTCAAAACACTTTCTCCCTTTAGTGGGTTTAAAGTAAAAACAAGTCTCTAATAGTTGCAATGTTTAGTTAAAAAAACATGGCACTACAGTGCCATTACAAGAATGATATTTCGGCCCGCTGCCTGTAGCTACATCATAAATGTACCGTCCGAGCTTTATTACAAACAAATAGTCAAATTGTGACATTTGTGGTTGTTTGTCTTTGTATATCCTGCACCAAAAACGAGAGTTCGGTGACCTCCAGGGGAAAATTTGGGGGTAAGAGGAACTCTTATATGCGATTTCCCAGGTTGTTTAAACTATGAAATCATAATTTGGACAGTGAAATTTTCAGCATTTCAGCATATTTTCTCAAGTAGGCTAACTTTCATTTACGATTTGGGAATCTCTTTTCCCCTGCCCCTTCCCCGCATGGCCCTGACAGCACAACAACATTACTTTGATGTGTTGCCCTTATTTTCGCCAAAACCTATCAGCCTGTACACTCCCTATACATTAGCCTAAAATGCACCGTGGCTTTATAACAAAATCAGCTTACCCCAAAAAGTTCAAATAGACTGTGTACAGGCTTCCAATATTGCATAGTGTTAATTTGCATGTAAATTTGGTGTGTGCTCTTTTTTATTCGTTTCATTTTATATTTCGTTAATAATAATTTCTTCCCATTACTCTTGAGATTTCGTGTGGTATCCTCTTTGCTCTCATTACCGCATAAGTGAAGTCTCCTATTGACAAAAAACGACGACAGACTCTCTGTACAGTGCAATAGACCTTATGCATTGAGGTCTTGTGACGTCATTTTGGACGCAAAACAATGAAGCACACTGTACGCACAAAGTAGACTTCTAGTTCAAGTTCCAACAGTGATGTAACTTTCTTTGCAATTGGTCATTTTTGCTCTTTACCTAAAACATGAGGCGCGTGGATGACGTAACCCTAAGAAGGCTGCGATTTCTACTCTACTCTCATGTGAATATGAAGAAACAGAGCTGAATCCAATCTGTGTTAATAACTTACAGGCATGCTGAATCGAGGACGCTTAAAATGTTGATTTTCAAACCTTACTTTTCTATTGTGTAAGTAAGGTATATCAAATTTCTAATCCCACCGCCAGAGGTCTGTCACCACACCAAGGTTCTATCCCTCTAAGGTTGCAAACATTTACACGTTGGATTTTGCAGGAGTGAAAACAAAACTCCCTCTATATGCTCTGCACGCTGTGGCTGCCTGGGTTTCCTGGAGCTGGATTATATGTCTATGCGTGGGGTATCACTTTCCACCTATCATCAAATTGTGTAATTGGGCAAGGAAGGAATTCAAGTGGACTCTTTAACGTGACCAATTCATCATATGAGCATCAGAATTTCATTAAAGCGAGACCAATAACAGAATTTGGGATAATGGGCTCAAATACGATACAAGAGGAATGTTTATGCAGCAATTGTACATGTTTTAACACGTAAAGGAGATCGAAAACTGGTCTGTAAGCTTTTGTTGGGCATGCATATGATTAAATGGGAGTAGCTCAGCAAAAAATAGGTCTGGTAATATTCGAATTACTATTTCCTAATTTTTTGTCTTGTTCTGCATTTATATGTTTTCCTGGAAAGTAGGGTTTGTGTGGGCGGGGCCTAAGTTCCCTGTGGTTTTTTACCGTCAGCAAAATTAACTTGGCGTAATTTTTCATCTATTTAATGAGCTGCACCTTCAATAAGATGTTCAGTTTTCAGTTTCATAACCAACATCTACCATATTGTATCGTACCGTACTGTTCCGTACCGTTCCACACCGTACCGTACCGTACTTACACATGAAATATCGTTCATTTATTTCGGCCTTCATTATCCGAACTCACTATACATGATGGGACACGGTAAGTATTGCTCTCGATTTTATGGCATATAAGTTAATACGAGGTTAAAAATTAGTCTAAATAAATTGGTCATAAATTAGTCAAATATTTTAAATTACTTGTTTAGTCGATTCAGACATTTTTGACTAATTTTTGTTTTGTTCAGCATTCGATATCGAACTAGTTTCAACAATTCACTACCTCGTCATATGATGTCATTTTGTATTCTGACATCAAACATTTTCTTCACACAGATTATCCGTTAACTTGGTACTAAATCGAGTATTTCCGGAATTCGCAAAATCACAAGGCAATTCCTGCTAAGGATTAAACGAAGTTTTATTGGTGTAATAACTTCCTTCAGCTTTGACCTCTTTAGAATGTTTGAATGTATTTTGATCCAAATCAACTCAAATTATCGCTCAAAGAGCCAACAGTGCATTTACATTCTCAAATTATTATTGCAGGGAGCGTAAATGATCGCTTCTGTGTAAGGTTGAGCAGGTAGTCTTTCTGCAAAAGGCGTATCCTGCATAGGTGCCAAATTTAAAGAATAGGAAGCTGTTCTCGACTGGGGGAGGGCTAGCGTTGTTTCAGACCCCTGTCCTTGAGAAGGGGTCTGAGAAGACGGGAGTGCTCTCGCCTTCCCTTCTCCCCTCCTCCCCTTTGGAAAATGTTTGAATATTTTAGGGTCATTAGATGTAAGTTTGTGCAAGACATTGGGTAAATTTTGAGGAAAATTACTGGAAAAATTTTGACACATTTTACAGAGGAAAACGATAAGGGGTTTTCGTCCTTTACTTGACGGTGGGCTCTAGCCCCAACCCCACCCCTTCGTATATGCCAAGTTATGTATCTGTTTTTCATGAAAATGAGCTAAAAGAAACAAGAACTTTGTCGGCTCTGCAGGGTGATGAAATTGACCGGCCTTTGGGCTATGACGAATTTGCTAGTGTCAGAGTAGTTGACCCGCTACATTATAACGACGCGGCAAATACCGACAACCGTTTTTGCATTCCTTTAAAATTCATCTTGTAAATGGCAGCTGCAATGGGGGTATGTGTAGGTCGGACTTCCAAGTACCCCGGACCACTACAAAGCTATTGGTTCGTGAAACCAGACACTTGCAAACCTCTGAAGAAAACGAGGTTTATGGCTGGCTCTGAGCAAACGCCCCTTCTATGTGGGAATCTAATACCCCTCATTTAACTCATGGCTAGCTATGTGTTGGCTGAGTTGGCATTTAGTTAAATATGACCGATCAAATTCGAGGGGCCATGAGATGATGGAAAATCCCAAGTGCACCGAAAATGCACCACGAGTCGAATCGCGAGTGTGCAGGCATAGGATCTAGGGGTCCGCGTTACGGCATCTGGCGGGGTTCAGTAACAGTACTAACTAAGAATGTAATAGGGCGTCCCCAGTATATGTAGGAAATTTTACATCATTTCATATTTTATAACATTTTATGTTAATAGCTGAGTACAGCTAGTTTTCAGAAAATTTTGCCGTCTGGTAATACGGTAAGTGTTTTATTTTCATCATAAGGTTAACGGGGTATAAGAAATTTTCCATGTCAGTCATTTTCGTGGTAATACTTGCATTCAGGCAGTGCTTAAAGGGGAAATCTTCTCATCCCAGACAGTTCCAATTCTCCCAACTAAGTTAGTTCTAGCCCCACCCATAACTGTCTTGAGCTTCTCCTTGTGCAGATACAGACATATTTTATTGCTTAAGACCATATCTTGGTTAGTATACAATGCCTTAATGTGTAATCAAAACACTCTCTGCGCCGGCTGTATAATATGAGCTGCTCTGCATCTTTTGAATTTTGTTACTCTGTTGTCAATCAAAGTGTAGTCACCAGCTGAGACTTTTGCTTACTACCAAGTTAAAGTCATACTTGGGGTGATGCAAATCCCTCTTTAAGGACACTTCAATTTCATAACACTAATGGGTCTGTCAGGAAGATAAATCTTAAGTTTCAAATGCTTTCCAACCCCATATTGAGAACACTATAGCTTCCTTCAAATTTGTTTATCTTAAAGGTTCTTCCCTCGTTACAAACTTTGCTGTTGCTCAATCACGTTTTTGCAGAAGAGCATAAATGTAACACATTGAACGTTGTATGAAGCGAAAACGTTTGACAAAGTGCTGAAGAAAAAAAAATTGAAGATAATTTAACTGAAGATGAGGGCTTGAAAAGTAACTTATAATTTGTGAAGGATTTGTAATAAAAAGCAAACAAACGCCTCAACCGCTAATCCCTCAAGACATTTCGCCCCACATCCTGTATAAATCTTTTTCTCAAAGTTCTTTGGATCATTTTAAATTTCGATTGGAAACCCTAAGGCGTGCACTCGAACCCATACAGCGCGTGCTGGCCTCACTGTTTGCCGCTAGTATACTTTTGGAAAGGGATTGTTAAATCGGAGAAGGGCACACTAGTGGCAAGATAGTATGTCCCTTTAACCGCCTGGTGTCCTTTATCATGTAAGAACGCCTTAGGCTAGATGGCGTTAATGTGGCAGACAATTTCACTCTATATTACAAATTTGTTACTTCAGGTCAATGTAGGGAGCCTTATCCCCCCCCCTCCCAAACACCACGTATTTCATTAAGTCCACGTCCATAGATCTGTAGACAAGCATTCGTCATTGCTCAGCCATTCAGCTGTTTTCGGTAATTGTAGCCCTTCGTCTCGTCGGCAACCCATTGAAAAGGTATGTAGGTGGGAAATTTTCAACTAGAAGCTCCACCCAACTCCTGTAGAAAGATATATTTAGGGTGATATATTTAGGGTACTTTTTAAGAATTTTGTTAATTTTTCCTCTCTCTTTTTCCTTCCTTTTTCTCTCCACTCCTCCTATTTTTTCACTGCTAGATGGGGCGGCCCTAATGCCCCTCCCCAAATCCGCGTTTGCGCTCCTGAAGTTGATACTTTTCGGCAAATAGAGACCACATTATAGTTTATCGTCTGTGATAAAACTTTGCTAAAATACGGCTGATTTGTTTTCAGATGTCGATTTACTGAAAGCGGGGTTATTTAGAAAAAAATATTTCACCTTGCCCAATACATTTTCAGATACGTCGTGATCCAATGACCTCCGATTTTGTTGTTGTTGTTGCTGCTTCTGTTGTTGTTGTTGTAAAGAGTAGCTTCTGAGTATGTCAGGAAATTTTTTGGCTACACAATGAGAGCTACAGCTCATGCGCATTGTCTCGCAAGATATTTTCTGATTGGCTGATGGTATTGTATTGTATCGATTGTATCCTTTGTTAAGGTTAGGGACTCTAGGGATTAGGGTTAGCGTTAGCCCGTCATAAAAAGTCTTCCAAGAAAGTGTGCATTGGCCCGCCAGCTACGTAAGTGTAAAGTACGGTAGCTCTGCTTAATTAAGAAGCTCTCTGTCACGAAATAATACCGCACATTACATGAGACCCAGGTCACTCATCCATAGAGTATTGTCCATTTACAATCCAACTTGCCTGCACGGACGTGCAGTACTACTGTAACTCTACTGGTTGCACTGGTAATATGTCCCGTACGTAAGAACTTATGAAAGGGTTACATATTCGACGCCTACTCTGAAGGTTACAAGTCAATGAGCCCCTGAAACCATAAAAGTTATTGGGAACATGGGCTTCCGGTAGGGGGCAAGGGGGGAACTTGCCCCACAGGAAAATCAAAAACTTGAAAAAAAAATAGAAGGAAAAATAAAATCAACATTCTTTATGATATCCCTAGAAAATTTCCAGAAAATGATATTTCAAAATAGAAAAGATTAGATGCAACTCACAAGGCCTGGGAAGTGCCATTTCCAGCAATCTGGGAGGTATTTGGCAAAAATTTTCTTAGCGCTTCGCGCTAAATATGGTGGCGCTACGCTTAGATGGTTAGCCTACAGATTTCGTCCCACCCGTGGCAAATTCATGGCTACACCCTTGTTAGAGGCGCCAACATTTAGCAATTATGCTCTTTTTGGGGCGTAAAAAATTTACCCTGATTTGATCAATTAGAAGTTTTGCCCCTCCCTGAATTTTTTTCAACGGACGCACATGATTGGGAAGCAGGAGAATCAGTGTTTAACAATTATCATACCAGTCAGGTATCACCCGCAAGTCCACTGATAACATCCTACACCTCAGAAAAGAAGATAGTTGAGAGTAGCAGTTTCGTGGCAGTAGGCAATTCCAAGGTTTGTCAGTCTTATTGATATGGGCCACGTCCACCTTCCAAACCGGTAGTACCTTGCAGTAGTTCGTACCGATATTACCGATATCTGATATTTCAATTCTGACTTGCAACCGATACGGATCCTTATACGAATATTGTAGTAATAAGTACGCTGTACACAAACCTTAAAATTAAGCTGTTGTGCACTACTATAGTAGTTTCTGTCATGTCATTTAAATCACTGATGCACATATTAGGACTCAAAGTCAGACTTAAGAAAGTACCGTAACCTTTGTATGAAGCACAGGTCTCGGTTAATTTAACCGATACCTTTGGAGAATTGACGAGTATGAGAAGTATCTTTCGGTACCGATATTGCATGCAAAAAAATGATGAAGCACTACCTTGCAGTACTCCGGCTAAATATGGGGAATCCTTTCAAACCGCAGCTGTGTTAGAAATTTTTTGACGTGAACTTTTGTTTGATATCGAAAGCTACAAATATTGGGGGATCGGAAGGCAGACTGTTTCCTTCACAGGAAGTTGTTCTTGTAGTGACAGATTCTTTGGTCTCTTGGAGTGAATGGCTTGTGAAGTCACTCCCAATGAACACATACAAAATGTTGGTAGGACGGTCGGATTGTAATAACTCATTTCGTTGAGAAACATTTCACAGAATGGGGCGAGGGTCCCCCCCTTTTATCGGGGAATACTCTTTAGATCGCGAGGATTGATCAGTAATTTTATCTGGGAGGTCCCTTCGTAATTGAAAAGAAGTAGTTCCTCCATATTGGTACTAGTGTTGTTGTATGTATATACATTTATACACAGACAGACAGACAGACAGACAGACAGACAGACAGACAGAGAGACAGACAGACAGACAGACAGACAGACAGACAGACAGACAGACAGACAGACAGACAGAGTTTTTTGGTGGAGGTGAAAGGTCATCTTGGGTCACATGGGTCAAGTCACTCTGAAGCCTTGTTAACATGATATCTCAATGTAGGAGCTTGCATAGATTCATAATTAGTTTGTGGATGCCCCGTGAAGAGAGAGGAAGAACCCTATTGGTTTTGGTGAAGGTCAAAAGTCATCTGAGGTCAACGGAGGTCAAATTCTGAAAGCTTCATTAACATCGGAACCACAATGCATTTTTGCATTCTGGTTTTTGTTAACTTGACATCAATCCACTCTTAAAACACTCGGGTTAAATTTAACCAGGATCGGTGTTTTATTTACACCAACACAATCCTGGTTAAATTTTTTATAAAATCTTGGTTAAACTAACGCAAATCCTAGTTAATTAAACCAGAATTTGCATTAGTTTAACCAGGATTTCATGGGAAATTTATCCAGGATTGTGCTGGTGTAAATAGAACACCAATCCTGGTTAAATTTAACCCCGGGTTTTAGGTGTACCCAGTCACTTACGTTCCTTAATTTGAAACATGGGTCTGATTCTTCAAATCAAATCCGTACCTTTACAAGTATCTTGTATCTTGCATGTAACCTTTTGCACAGCATGGAAGTACTAGGTAGTACTTCCATGCTTGCACGCCAGGGTTGTAGTACTCGAGTACGTACTCGTACTCGTACTCGTATTCGTACTCATGGCTTTGTAATCGTACTCGTACTTAGAGAATTTGAAAATCAAGTACTCATGTTCGTACTTGTACTCAGGCCTTTGTACTCGTACTCGTACTCATGCCCTTGCCCTCTACTCGTACTCAGGATTTTGTACTCGTACTCGTCATTGTATTCATGAGTCCAGGATGCTAATATGTGTAGCCTTCGTTGATATTTTTCTGATTTAACAGAACTTATATAACTATTGAAAGCTTCCTGTGCTGATCAACACAGACTATCTTGACAAAGTAAACTGTGCTGCTCTTGTCTTTGAACACACTAAAGAAATTACTACTGTATTAATCGCTTAGGGGTATTAAATTAGTATCATCTTATGTATTTAAGTACTTTGCCCCCCCCCCCCTCTTCAAAAAGAAAACATCTTGCCTTGGTGTAGTCTAGAACTACATTGTTTAAAATTACTTTGGATCACTAACTTAAGAGGCTACAACCTCTCAAAACTTAATGACTAAGCTGATGTTACTTGTAGTTGTTGGAGAATGTGCACTACCAATACCAAAGATTTCCGACTGAATCACATGTTTGCATGTTGAGAGCATACATTAGATTTCAGAAGCTAAAACTCAACTGACCGGTGTTGGAATAGCCTACTTGGATCAATCTTAAAATCCTTAAAAGTGACAAACCCTAGTAAGAAACAAGCCAAAATTCAAAACAGAACTTGTATAATCAGCTTTCTTTACAGGCTGGACTAAATCTTAATTAGTACCTTTTCATTGATAGATTCAAACCTTTCTCCCCCCCCCCCCCACACGTACACACACACACACACACTGATTTGAAAACCTGTTCTGTGGCAGACTACAGTTTACCAAAAACATTTTTTTTTTAAATTTACTTTGATATAAAACACTTCAACAGTGTGTTTCTGCTAAGAACAAAATACCATAGACACAACTGTTGAACTTTTCTTTACTTCCCAAGTACCACTGCTCAGTATAACCATGATGGTTTTTAAGTGTCATCACAAGTTTTCAATATAAAGCTTCTGTAAGTTGTGCTTTGTGCAGTAGAAAATTGGACTTTCTTGCAAATTGGTCATTCGGTTAAGAAGGCAAAGCGTTTGTAAAGCAGTAGAAATAATCACAATTACACCACAGGTATTATTTACACTCACCTCTAGAATCCGTCACCAGCATTTTATGTTATACTAATGTAATATTGATAGTGGTATATATAAATAAAATGAATCATTTGGTTGCATAGGTTTTCAAACAGACAAATAGTTATAAGTTTAATATTTGAACGTCAGGAAGCCACTTGGCTCATCAAGGACCCTATAACAGAGTGATGAGCACCAGACTTAAGCCACTTTTTTTCAAAGGCTGGAAGGGTAAAGGTTTCTTGCTCTGCCCCACTGATTGACAGCTGAACCAAACAGAGTGGACGACTAGCTGAATGGGACAACTTCCCTTCTCGGACAAACAGATGCCCACCAGATGTCATCCGTGGACCTCTAGTATGCAAAGCAGTACACTCAGATCACCAGGCCAACTCCACCCTTAACCTTGGAGACAATAAAGGACCTAATTAAAGACAATAAAAGTTTTTAAACTACCTTGAAGACAATTGCATGTTGTTGCTGTTATATTACCCCAGCCTATACATGTACTCAGAAATGTACTCGTACTCGTACTCGAGTACAGTTTTCTGTACTCGTACTCGTACTCAGAGGGTTTGAAAATCAGGTACTCGTACTCATGGCTTTTTACTCGTACTCGAGGACTTGTACTCGTGCGCGGGAGTTTGTACTCGCACTACAAGTCCGGTACACGCAGGGAGACGCTACACCAAGGAATAATATTAAACACACCATACGCCTTGTAACTGCATCTAAAGACCGTAACCATGGCTCACTGCTCATTACGTAACTACAGACGTAGGTGGCAATACTGTGAGCTATTTGTATCTTGGGTCCGTCGTCTCTGAAGTTGAAGCATTCACATTCATTTGTTTTTCAATATTTTCAGATTTACTTGAAAGGCTGGTTGCGATCCTTTTAGCTATTTACGTAACATCGAATTTAGTCACAGCAACGTGTCCAACGGATCAGATGCTAATCGGGGCAAGAGCTGTGGACAGCAAGATCGGAGAAGTACTTGGAACCATGGTGAGTTGGTCAATGAAACTAACAGGTAAACTGCAGAAGCGGTAGATAATTCATAAATAAAACTTAAACTTTCAGTTAAACAATATTAATCAAACCCACTTAACAACAAATAAGTAGACCCGTATTGTAGTCAGGGTCACCCTGTCCGGAGGGAACGTGTTTAATTTTGATCTTTTCACTTATCTCTCGAGGTATAAGTGAATAGACCAAATGTAAACACGTTCCCTCGCGGCAGGATGACCCTGACTAGGCTGGATGTAAGTGCGTGGGCAAACGAGCTACCTCACACTGGAGTCTTCACCATACTACAGTGTACGGTACCTTCAACTGGAGGGCTGAGCATGTTTACCGGAAAATTTACTACAAACACGTTTGTTATTTATTGCTTGAATGTGAGGGCGGCAGCCACATGCCGCCTCGCACGACCGATGGCCTCTACACATAATGGTGGGGCGGTGCAATTGACGCTATCATATCTTTTCATGGTGTGTTAAAGCTATGAGTACGTTGTATTTACATCTTACCAGGAACCGTTTCAAGAGAGAGATTGCCCATGGCTTTTCCAAATGTATAAATGCAAAATTGTTCTGGATGACCTGGTGAATTGTGTCACCTCCATCGGTTCTTTCCCCTCCGGGACATCCTTTTATCACTAGGGTCTCAGACTTGTGTGAAAGACAGGGGAGAGGAAGACCTGGGTAGTTTTAAGAATTTTGTGGGATCATGGAATGCTGAGTTCCTAAAGTTAGTTGTTTACACCAATGGTGGATCCAGGGGCGTGGAAAAAAGTTATAGCAAACAAAGAAAAAGCTTCAAAATGTGTCAAATGTAGCACCATTTTGCATCTCAGCCTTCTTCAAAAGTAAAAACCTTCCAAAGGAGGAGGAAAACTCCTTCCCTTAGTACCCTCCCCTAGGACAGCGATCAATCTAACCTTGCGCCCCTCTATTGAAAATTGCTCGATACGCAGGGTTTACACAACCAAGAAAAATTGTACGTGTGCCTTGTTTTACGTAGAAAGTTCAAATATGACGGAGAGGCTTTTACAAGGATACAAATCATCCGAGTTTGACCTAAGTTATCTTTATGTGGATGCAGGTGAGCAGAGATGATTACTAACACATCTGTATGACCTTTTTTAAACTCGTTCATCATTTTCGTAGTTGGCATGGCTGTTCCAGTCTATTTTTAACAATTAGCTATATCTGGATGGCATATCATCAAAGAAAAACGGGATAGGTATTCCATCCAGAAATATTTTAAAATGTTTAAAGGGGCTTATTGAGTTGGTTCACAAACTTCATGATTTTTTTCACAACTGTTGAGATTTACTCAGATCTTAATGGTAAATGATCAAACTAAGAGATTCTGCACTTCTGACTCACAACTGAAAGGACAATGACAGGGTAATGAACGATTAAAATCATTTATTACAAATTTGTGACCAGACACTTTTTACCATTACAAAGTAATCATATGCAACCCATGTCCACGAGAACTACAATTTCTCACATTTTCGGTAACTTAAAGAAGTGAAATATGAGAAATGAGGCAAATTAGAGGCATTGTCATGCAATGATTTCCTTCAAACTTGTCACAAAAATAATCCATATCAACTCAATGAGCCCCTTTAAGTATGTCTAATTGGGTTCCTGTACTTCCTGGATGTAATATTTTGGTATACAGAACGGAAGTTTGTATATTGCCGACAGGGTTAGTTCTTCTTTGATCTAAGGCATTACTCGCCTCTAGGACTCGTGAAGGAATCAATCAGTGACATCACGTAATGCAGACAGAACGGTTTTCTCAGTAAAAAAGGCTGTAAATGAAAAAACCAACAAAACAGCCAAAAATAGATCGATATACACCACCAATTTGCTGCCTTATTAATTTAAATTGACGACAAGTCTCAGAAATGATATGACATAACGGGTATGCAAGCCACTATCCATAGGTTTCAAGGAGGTTAGACGACCCCCTCCCCTGAATAGAGTTACGCTCAGACCCTCTAGAATATACAAATAATGAATGTTTATGAATACGATAGTATGCATAAGTTGAAAGATTGAACGATCTATTCAACGAGGCGAAGCTAAGTTAAATAGAATGTTCAATCTTTCAACGAATGAAATTACTCATAATATCGCACGAATGGAAAACATTCATTATTTGTTTTATATAACACCAAACTTCCTAGCCTAAATAGATTTTGGTCAAAATTTGATTGTAGTACCCCATGATGGTTACGTCACCGCCGTGGGTTAATATACAAATCATGAATGTTTTTGAGTGCGATAGTATGAATAATTTCATGAGTTGAAAGATTGAATGGTCTATTCAACGAGGCGAAGCCGAGTTGAATAGAACGTTCAGTCTTTCAACGAATCATCTAAAAATAGAGCGAATTGCAGGTTCAGTTTTCGACGACTTATAGGAGTTTAAATGAAGACTGTAACGCTAACTCTAAGAGTAATCGTTTCTTCAAGTACACGTTTTCTTTGGGGGCATGGGCACTTATAACTATGAACTGGCTTATTGAAATGAGACAGATGAGATCTAAATTTGGTATTGTGGCTTAAAGGGAAATACTGCGTTTCAAATGCACCAACATGGCATACAAAGTAAATAGCCATAACCATTATTAAACCATACCGTCTCACAACTGCAGCAGTACCCTTACCTCCTGAAAATATTATGCATTACAAGAGTTACGGAAGTTGCAGCATTGAAAATTTTGAAAGTTTGAGCCAACAAATTATTCTTGAGTAACAAATAATTAAAGTTGTCTCCTTGTGGACCTTATTTCTTGAAAACAAAGCAACCGTGGTGCCGTATTTTGAGTTGTTATTTTGAGTTTGGAGTTGTCATTCTGTATCTATAAATATTGATTTCAAAAAAAAAAATGAAAAATTTCTGTATAACAAACGGAATATTTTCCTTTAACACAAAGGGTTATAGACACATAATGTCCGGGCAATGCGCCCCATGCACTGTTCAAAATAAAAAAAATGTCCGTTTTACAAACAACAGAGCTTACATCGGAACTAAAAAATCATCCCAAGATAATATGTCCCTCCAAATGTTTCCTTATGAAACTTCCACCTTTCTGGGAAAAATCTACTCGCTCATATATATATATATATATACTTTCTCTACTTTTATTTGATTGTTGGTCAGTTGCATTTTTGCCACCTGATGAAGAGTATATACTCGAAACGTCG
>WURT03464886.1:0-22236 GCA_009936505.3 Holothuria glaberrima | reverse complement strand
CTATCATTTTTGTGGCAGTCAATGGTATCTAAAGTAGGATAACTGTGAGGGATCTCATGCTTGTCATGTGGGTGATTTGTGTTTGTTACAATATATCATATGGCAAGGAATCACTAAGCCTTTTGGCTTTCTGGTTCCTGTTTTACATGAACCACTGCAACCTAATTAAGAGGTGTGATGCCTGAGTAAAACTGTTTTTACCTAGGGTGGATCAACCCTTGGTATCCTGGGGATGAACTTGCTATGAACATTAATAACAGTTGCGTTAAACCGTTGTAATATTTTTATTACTGTAAAGCGGGAAATTTCCAAGAGGCTAATTTTCCACGGTTCTGTACCTTGTACACATATTTGCAGAGTGAAGAATTAGCTGTTGCACTTGTAAGGATCAACCAGCATAGTCTTGTATGGAGTCACGGAAGCATTTTCACAGGTCTTAAATTCACGATAAGTTACTTGGCTGCGAATTTCAACCTCCATGAAAAGTTCTTGCTATACAGTATTAAGATTTTCATTGGTGCTTAAGTAAGGATTTTTTAGCGTGTTAAAGTTTGTAGCTACATGAATGAGCTTTCCGTGAGGTGCGTCATTCAGCAGAATATTCCTCTAAAAGTGTACTTAACCAGTTAACTGAGTACGATGGATATATCTGTCATGGCCTAGCTTCATGGTACTGCGTATGAGGGATATATCCGTCTTGAAAAATATGCACCGAACAACGTCACATAACGCCCATCCAATCAACAATACACCCTCGAGAGGTGGTTCACTGTGCACAGTGAACATTCGTGCCCTTTTCTGAACTGGTAGACTGTATTGTCTGTTCGCTAATCCGTATGACGCATTGATCAAGCTCGTGGAACCCGGAAAAGTTCTTGGATGTGCTGCGCTGTTTGCAATCTTACAGGCTAGCGCTACAAGTGTAGGACCACGTGGGTTCATTTTCACTGTTACAGTTGTTGCACGGCTACAGCAAAGGAGGCTGCAGCAAAGGAGACTACAGAAAATGGAGACTACGGAGAAAGGAGACTATTATGAGTGTAGGGAATGAAACTACTTTGTGCCGCACCATGCTTTGAAATTTGCCATTTAAAGGGTGACTATTTTTCACCGATTTGGAACAGTTTTGCGTAAAAGGCTTCTGAAAGATGGAAGAACCCCTACAAATAAGTTGCAAACACTGTCAGTTGCTTGTATTTGCTTCAAAAAAAGGAAGAAAAAGAAGGAAATGACACATTTTTGTGGTAAATATTTACAGTGTATTATTTTCCCAGTGTAAAGTTGAAATCTGAGAAAAAAAGACATTTTTTTGCAAAGTCATTCTGCAGTGGAATGAAAGATACGGTATTTTAATTCTGCAGTTGACTGGTTAAGTGTATTTCCAGACACAGAATTCCTGTTATGTGTCTGGTGAATATCCTTCTGACCTTCTATGTTATGTGCAAAGGTTCATCAACAGGTTCACTCTAGTTATATCATTTGTTTTATGAGAAGGGGTGGGATTTGCTGAATTTGTGGCAATCACAGTCAGACATGTTGCACTTAAACAGAAAAAATATAATTCATGTATGGGAGGCCTATAATTCTTCCAGGTATTCAGATTTTGATAACATTGCCCAGAATCAGTTTTACCAAAAGAGAGTTCGGTGGTAGAATGCTAGATCATCAAATAAGTATTGATTATGGCTAGACAGACAGACACATAATTGGGGTCTTCCAATAAAAAAAAACCCAGACTTTCTCAAATGTTATGCTGTCATCCAAAGGGTGAAAAAGGACATTTTGTAATTTTAAAGGCAGATATTCCTTTAGATGCCAGAAGGCATGTGATTATTTCAGTGAAATTTTCTTTCTTCACAACCACTTGGTTTGAGAATCATACAAGATATCAACTAGAGTTGCAGGTTCCCATAAAGAATAACCTTGTGGGCACTGCATCTAGGCATCTCTTATCAATGAGTGTATAATTTCTCAGTCTGATGTTTTCAATACATTCAATCTATTCCACCATTTGATGTATGGACATCAAAATCTCAAGTGAAATTTTAGAAGTAAAATTTTTGAATTGGAGTCATTTCTGTATTCATTCTGTCAATTGGTATTTTTCTTTTCCGATCATCAGATGTGTACGATCTTAGTTTAAATGTATAGACTAACACTGAAAGAGTACTTTGACCCAAGTTTTCCTTTCTTATTGCCATTTCAGAGCAACTAAGTTTTGATGGTTTTTGTAGATACTTGATGTCGGATGAAAATGCCCCAGTGTTTTTAGATCGGTTAGATCTTTACCAAGACATGGACCAACCTCTGTCACACTACTTCATAAATTCCTCTCACAATACATACCTGATCGGAAGGCAGTTTGGTGGAAAATCATCTGTTGAAATGTACAGACAAGTTTTGCTGGCTGGCTGCAGGTAATGTTCTGTTAAGGTTTGCTAGTGTGAGAGATAGTAGATGTACATTTCAATGCATGTTAAATGATGCATTTGAAATGGGTTTGTAACTGTAATACTGTAGTAAATAGGTAACATTAGCGTGAGCATTCCTCCAGAAACAGAAGGCTACAAATGAAAGTTTAATTTTAGTATTTTAGAAAAAGAAACTTTGAAAGATTAACTTCACTGTCAAGGTAATATTGCTTAATGAATGCTGGATAACTAAGTTGTGTTTGGTAATGTTTGGTCAAGAAACCAAGAAATGACAAGACATTGCATCGTGAGTTAAATCAGAATTCACTCACATTATCGTAGGAATAGTCGTTATCGGAATGAATTATGAAACGCTCAAAATGGGGGGAACTGACATAAACCAGTGCCATAACAATTTCAAAAAATAAATCAGCAAGCTTAAACCTTAGACACAATATAAAAACAACATTTATACCTGTCAAAACTAAGTTACTAATGTGAGCATGTGACCATAATGGTGTCACAAATGTAAATTGCTCTCTGAAGCAAATCTCATGCAGAAGTGAGATTGTGGTAGCCTTGAATACTCCATTTTCAACATTTGATGTGATTTCCCCAAAGCTGACGATGCATTTTTAGGCTTTCATAGTTTGAAAGCATAAAGAAAACTTTATTGCATGCTATAGAAAGTACTTCACAATTGTTTGATACTTCTGTCAGAAGTGGGAGTGTGTGTTGATGGAAGGAGAGTATGTTCATCACTTATTTTTACCAATGGCCTTTCCTTTTTGAAAGGAAAGTGCTGAGTTCCCTTAAAATGCCATCCCCATTTTTATAGTGAGTGTTGTGTTACAATTACTATTTGAATGCATGTCCCTGTTTGGCATTACTCGGTACTTCACAAGGAGGCGTGTAAAAACAGATTGAAAACATACCCTACTTGTAATTGTCACTAGATTTGTCATCTCCTGAAGCCACGCACTCTCAAATTAGCATCATTAAGAGGCTTGAGGTAAAGAATAGGAATTCTTTATTTATCATAGTTAACAGCTCACACTAGTATCTGCCTTCCTTCGTCTTTCATTTGTCTTTAGTCTGTTTTATTTCCCTCCTTTAAATGTCAAGTGACCCTTGTGTTTGTTGGTATGAAAGGCCAAGGGCTGTACAGGGGCATTCAATTAGTAATAACCTCATCCCTGTACAGCTTCCTACCACTCACTGTCAAATTTTGGTCTTGGCTGTGTGGGTGTAGGAGTTCAAGGCTTCTGTCAGTTAAATTGTAAAAGCACTGTGGATTGATCGTAAAATTGCTTTGAAATCCTGACGATGTGAGGGGTTTGGTATCACTTCATAATATGTAAATCTGTTTTACAATAGAAGTAATGTTCTTTTTCTTATCTGAGCATTAAAAACCAATAAGGTAAAAACTTAAGTCTTTTAAAAATTTTAACATTTCTGGAAGCACAACTGGGTATGATCGTGCCCAATTGTGCTCATAAACCACTGTTTAATACCAACCCTCTAAAGATTGCGTTTGATAAGATAATGAAAGTGAAAGGACGGTTGAGGTGGAAGACTGCTGTTTGTCAAATCTCATGTTTTGCATGGATTGACAGTATTAAAATGTTAGCCATGGACTGACCTTTTCTGCAGAGGTACATAAGTGTAATACAAAGGACCTAATGTTCATTATCAGACTTGTCTCAAACATCTGAAAAACTATGAAAAGAATTGCGTATTACATTTTTTGGCTTCCAGCCAGCTAGTATGTGGATTGCTGTAAATGCAGTAAATTTATTACACTGGAACATAAGTGTGACGTAAGTTCCAGGAAAGGACTTTTCTCATGAAATGTATTTGCAGCACTTCATTTGTCATGGAATCATTGCTTATTTTCTTTGTTTTGACATGTTTAGCTGACTTTTGTCTAAAGCAAAATGAAACGTGGAGGCGTTTGTTACTCAGTTGAAATCAATATTAACAAATGTATCACAAGAAATACTTCCATAAAAAGACACCAAAGTGAAAACTTGGGTAGGGTGTGAATGATGTGGTGATGAATTTGTTTGATCGTGAAATTAAAGATATAACTTTCCAAAATAGATTTCTTCAAAAATTAACCTGTTTAGATATCTGAAGTGGTGACATTGTTTATGACAATTGAAAAGGAGCATTTGGAGCTTGCAGACGCTCCTTTGGCCTATAGATTTACTGAATTCTGACTATTACGTGGGTACACTATTAGTAGTATGAAACTATTGACTTTATCACAAAATATACTTTTTGATATTTCACAAGCCAAAAAGGAAGATTACTTGATGAATGAATAAGCACCCAAAAATTTCTCCTACTGAACTCTTGTTTAAAGAAAGAACTCCTGTCTTAAATGATTTTTCAGAGACTGAGTGTATTAAATGTTTCTTTTAATGCAACACCATAAGTGGTCCGTTGTTCATGTAGCAACCTGCATTAAGAGGATCAAGGTTATGCTAATATCCCAAGGGGTTATTAGTAAACATTTCACCTGTAATCTGGCGTAAACCGTGAGAGTTCTCACCTCAAAATATTCATTTCCTGCAGAGCTACAGTATGCTAAACTGATACAAATCAATCAGGTAGCTACAGGGAGGGGGATGTTTGTTACACCCCCAAAATAGTTTGTGTCCTAATAAAATGTGTGAGAATTAAGAAAAGCTAAATGTGTAAAAACACATTTTGCGCACACATGAAATCAACGGATAATTTTTTAACATATATTCAGTTAAAACCATGAAATATATAGCACCAGATTGCATTCAAGGATACCCAACCTTTCAAAATATTCTCCTTATACCCCTTCCCCAGAACAGTGATCAACGATGCCGTGACCCCCCATTTCATACCTAGGAACTCCCTAAAAATTTAATCCTAGCTATGCCCCTGAAATTGATGTGTAGTAAGTAGGAGTGCAAAACCATTTTCTAATGGAAATGGATAGAACAGTTGCTAGAGTTTACTACAGCAACTCCATTCTAATTTCTTAAGTTCCTCCTTTCTTTTGTTGTTTTAACATTTTTTTTTATCAAATAAAATGTCTAAAAGTAAATTAGACCATTTATTTCATTCTTTTAAACTATGCCCAAAAGAACTTGAACAGTAGAAGTAGTCAAAATTATCTCGCTGAACATATGCATTGATGCAACTATTCTTGCTGACACTAAATTTGTGAACATCCAGACCTCTTACTTATGTCAAAATAAGGTTACTGTATTTCAGGAACAGTTAAAATTTTTCACACCTTTCCATGAAATACTTTTTTTTTTGGCAAACTGGAAACATATTATTGCTGTTACTACTGGAGAGTGTAATCTATTTATATCTATGTCAGAGTGAGATCACAGTTGTCATTTGACCTCATTTGCTATTTTCATAAACATAGGAGGAAGGACACATAGTAAAAAAGTACACAGGGTGTATAATAAAATATTGTACAGTCCTTTTAATGATTTGAGAACTAAAAAATGATTTGATTCCTGGAACTTTGAAAAGTTGGACTTTAAAACATTGAGTGTGAGTCAGTGGTTCAGATAAATGGAATCTGTGAAAACTGACATGAAAGTGTACTGCACCAATAAGGTTAACATTCAGGAGGACATTGTTGAAAAATCTGAAAATGTCCACATTATCACCTGATTTATTTCATTATTTGCATTTAGCTTTATTCATCAGAACTAACTCTCTTCTCCCAAAGTCACACTGTAACTTACCATCATTAACCTATGCCTCTGAGTCGCCTAAGTCAGATTTTTGGTGGAACTTTTATGTTCGGATACCCTAGCCAGTGCCCCCCCCCCTCATAGTAGTACATTAATGGCAAGAAAAATGTAATTGTGACTATTGATTCATTATGGAGTCAGTCAGAAAACATGTCTGTAGGTTAAGTGTTACCGTGACAACCCATTGTGTGTTATACTGTTGGAGTCACAGGACTACACTACTTGTGTAAATCATGCTTAACCTTGTTTCTCTCTAACACGTTGTTGCCAGGTGTTAGAAATGTTCCACTAACTGACTAGTCCATACTATGTCAATGGACATAGATTCACTCTTTCATGTATGATCTCTTCCTCTCAGTTCATGTCAAGAAGTTTTATAAGTAGACCTTTCATCACTGTGTAATGCAGTATTACTGTTGTTGCTTTCAGATGTGTTGAACTAGATTGTTGGGATGGTCGTGGTGAAGACCAAGAACCTATTATAACTCATGGTTTAGCCATGTGTTCTGATGTTCTTTACAAGGTTAGTATTAAATAGTGCTGTGTGGATATCACCAAGAACAGATAGTACCAGTACCTGACATTTTAGTACTCAGTGTAAGCTAATTAGTAGTAGATAACATCATTTTGGAGTAAAGCTCCCTTTACTGTTGTGTACCCAGACAATAAGCTATTGTGCACTGTAATAATGTGTCTTGTCCTTTAAGTGGATTCAAATGCAGGCACTTACAGTCAGATTCAATGAATAGAATAACCTCTGTGTGAAGTGTAGGGAGGTTTCTCACACGCAGTCAACTAACACAACCATGTTCTGGATGGCAAACAAACACATGTAGAAGCTGGGTCATGTACCAAAGCGATGTGGTGTGTGGCACAGCGTCCTCCAGAACAACTAGCACGTCAATTGAATTTGACCTTTTAGTGCAAGCTTCCTATAGTCTCCGCCCAAGATTAGGTGGGCAGTGGGAAGTGAAGTCAAATTGTTTCTATAATTGATATAGGAAGAATACAAAGAGGATTAGCTGATACCAATACTGAATACCAACAATCCTTCCAAGGCTTGTAAGTAATGTTCATTGTGCTCATTTTTTACTTTTTGTGATGTTTCTGAACAAATATGCCAGTAAATGGTCGCTGCAGTGGTTATAAAGGATGAGAATTTGTTGAAGTAGTATTTGGCAGAGCTGGACAAAATTCACAAAAAGGTTACGACCAAGTGTAGGAATGGTCATATTATGGAAAACTTGAAGACATGTGGATTGTTAAGCACTAAATTTCGACTGACATTAATGTAAAGTAGATTGGTAATTTTGAGTGGTTTGTACTGTCATTGGTGTCAAGTACTAAAGAAATAACACAACAACCAGTGTTCAGTGGCACACAACACCTTAAGCTGTTTGCATTTTCTTTGCACTTTCAAAATTGCACTGGCACTTGTTTAAGTATTAAAATACAGTGTACTGCATGGCAGTAGTGAATTATAGCATTCCTTACACAACAGATAGTCTAAAAAGGGTTTTACAATCAGATTATTTAATTCAGAAAGATGTTCCTAGATTATTTTTCCTTTTCTCACACAAGAAGAGACCTCAGCACACTGACTATCCTCATCTCGAAAGGTATCAGTTTGACAATTCATGTGCACCTGAGGAATGGGTCCATTAATGATATATGCATTGATCAATGTATGCTCAATCAATCGTCATTAGATTCCGTTTCATGAAGTTCTCCAGTTTCACTTCTGAGGTTTTGTATTTCAAAAGAATAAAGAATCAATAGCGTTTTGTAATGTAGGTGGCTTTTTGAGTATGTACTACTTTTAAAGGTGATTTCTCTGAATAGATATGAGTATCTCCTAGTAACTGTGATTGGAAAGTGCAGGTTCAAATTTAGGAGTGGTACATATTTCCTCTTACTTGTGCCTTGTACATTTCAAGCATGATAAAACTGTTTATTATAACTTTTTCTTAGGGCTAGGATTCATAATTGAAAAAAAGTCAGTTAAACACATCTTCAGCAGTAGGAAGAATACTTTAAGTAGTCTTTAATTAGTCATTAATTAGTCGATGTATTAAAAAATTTGAATGACCACATTGCTCATTAAGTAATTAGCACCATTACTTATTTTGAACCACTTCAGGTTACCTCAACACTTGTACTCTGTCATTAGGGTGCATTGTTTTGTAAACCTCACATTAACATATGTGTGATGCATTTCTGTGAAGTCCTTATTATATAAGGCTAACTAATTGTGGCATTTACAAGTGATAAATCATTGCTACCCTTTCAATCAAAGAATGATGATAATAAGGCTTGCAACCTAAGTGTTAGTTGATGGCAGAACCAGCAAGGACTTGCTAGGTGATCAAGCTGGCCATGTATACACATTTATCTGTCAGTGCCTAGCTCCAAATGCAAGTTTCCCAAACAAAGTGGCCGTTATTAACTTTTGGAACCATAAACTGTGTGGGTGAGGTTTGGGGCAAAAATTGCAAATTGTTTAAAGTAGTTTTAGCTGTGTGTGGTTTCATATTCAGAAGGGACACATAGCCTAAACAAACCCAAATGTCAACTGCCTTTTTTTTAAATTGAAGAATGAATTTTATTTTAGATTTGAGCATTTTGTATGTGTCATCCCAGAGCAAAATAAGTTCATCTAAACATAGCATTTGAATTGAAAAGATATGAGGTTTTTGCTTGTGTTTTGTATACAAGATTGAAGTGACAAATTACTAATTATAGAGTGAAAATCAGGGAAGTAAAAAATAGGAAAAAAAGTACAGATGATGGTGATCAATGGCCACACTGGCATAGGAAGTGGGGGGGGGGAGATACCAGCCTCCAGCAAAATTTGTAGGGGGCTGAAGTATGCTTTAGCCCCCCCCCCCCCACTTTCCAAGCACAAAAACCCGTTTTTGTCTCTCCTTTAAGAAATGCCAAAAATTTGCATTAATTTACCTTAGAATTTGTCCAAAATGATGCACCAGATTAAATCTAAGAACCCGCAAATATCAAAAAATTTTCCAAAGGGCTAAGTAATGTCAAAAATGTGCAGTAGTTAACCTTAAAATTTGTCCAAGATAATGCACCAAATTGCATCTTAGGACCCACAAATATCAAAAAATTTTCCAAAGGGCTGAGAAAAATCAAAATCTTGCAGTAATTTACCTTAACATTTGTCCAAAATGATGCACCAGATTGCATCTAAGGACCCTCAAATATCAAAAATTTTCCCAAAGGACTAAGGAATGTCAAAACTGTGCAGTAATTTGCCTTTAACTTTGTCCAAATAATGCACCAAATTGCATCCAAGGGCCCTCAAATATCAAAAAATTTTCTAAAGGGCTAAGAAATGTCAAAAATTTGTCGTAATTTACCTTGAAATTTTTCCAAAAATGATGCACCAAATTGCATCTAAGGACCCTCAAGTATCAAAAATTTTCCAAAGGGGAAGGGGAAACCCCTTCCCCTCAGACCCCTCCCCAGGACAGCGATCCGAAACAAGGTTCAACCTCCCCAGTCTTGAACAGCCTCCTACGCCTATGAATGACCACAACTCTGACTGTCAACCATGAGCCCAACCACAAACACAGTATTTGCAACCAACATGAGGACAGCTAAAACCACAACTGCAACCACAAAATTGAAGTCACAATCATGACCACAAGCACAACCTCATCCGCAAAGCAGCCAATTTCAGTTAGAACCATGTGCGTAAACACAGCTTAAACTAGAACTACAACTACAAAAATAATCACAGTCACACAACCATAAGTACAAGCCCAACCCCAATGGCAATCACAGTCACAACCATGAGTATTGCTCTAACCACAGAGCAGCAATCTCAGTCACAATTGTAGCACAGCTAAAACAACATCTACAACCACACAACAGTTACAGTCACAACCATAAGTACAAGCCCATCCTCAATGACAATCACAGTCATAGCCATGAGCACAGCTAAGACCACACTTGCAACTGCTATCACAGTCAGAGCATTATCACAGCTAAAACCACAACTACAATGAAAAAAACAGTCACAATCAATATCACAACCACCTCAGCCACAGTGACAGCCCTTGTCACAACCATGTGAATAGTTACAGCAGCAACTACAACCACAACAACCACAGTCACAACCATGAGACAGACAGCAAATTGTACCAGAATGACAATTTTTTGAAAACTGAACAAAACAATCAATGGAAAATCAAGATATTCATCAGCTCCAAAATTTCACCAACAGTTAAATCTAATAGGTGTACTTGAATCTCCATTTATTTCATCTATTTTCATGCAGGATGTCATTCAAGCTATCAAAGAAACAGCTTTCGTTACAACGGACTGTCCGGTCATTCTTAGCTTTGAGAACCATTGTAGTAAAGCACAGCAGTACAAAATTGCAAAATATGCAGAAGAAATCCTTGGAGACTATTTGCTAACAGAACCCTTTGAGGATCACCCGGTAGGTGTTTTGGTTTATGCACAGTGAGGTTTATCATCTTTCTTTGTTTCTTAGCTTTTTTTGTGTTTCTTTTTGTATTTAATCGTGACACCTTTTGTTTTGCAAGGTACATTGTCTTTTCAAAACAAGTTGTAAACGGCAAATAATTTGATAAATTCACATATTTTACTGAATTTTGCAAAGATGTGGGTGAGAATGTAGGTGGTTATAGAGTTTTGTAGGCTTGTTAGAGTTCTGATGGGGAGCATTTGGAAAAGGGGGATTTTCTTATGCTTTTTCCTCATTCTAGAAAGTGTGTGGGCAAGCTGCCTTTGACCTTTTCCCAAGATGTTTGGAGATAGATGTAGTGCTGTTTGTTTCATTGGACAGTCGGAGTATACCTTACATCAGTTACTTCATTTGAATTATGGGTTTTGGTTGCTTTGTACTGATTACACCCATGGCTCTAGTTTGTAATCCCGTAATTAATGTATTTTTTTTTTTTCAAATTCAGTTAAAATCCAAAAGGTTGAAATAAAGCAAGATGGGGGTTATAACAAGCTAACCTTTTCATTTCATTTTGAACTAGTAATTTGTACACCTGAAAAAAAATCTACAGATAGTTTAATTAAGTATGGACCTGTCTGATCAGCAGGGACATTGCTGTCATTCCAGTGTGATTTTATGCCCCCTCCATAGCACATATGAAGGCTTAATTTTAATGTGAGAATATCTTTGTTGTTTAGTAGTTAAATTAATGAAAGATGTTTTGTAACAGCTTGAAAAATATTTAAAGGAAAAAAGAGTAAATGTAAAAGACTAAGCTTGTGTTTCCAAGTAGGGATGATGAAAACTTATTGCTAGTGTTATGAGTTTGAAATCGTGGTATAATGTCTTGAGTTTGAAATTGTGATATGGAATACCCCATCACTGAGTATACGTGACTGACACATTTACAAGAGCTATTGAAAGTGTTTTACAATGTAACTATCAGGCTTGTACCATGTCACTCAGAAATCACAAGAATTGTAGCACTAGTTCCCAGCGTTCATCTGAAATATTGGTACTGGGATGTGATGTCAGGAATAACTGACTCTGGAGTTGCTATTTAAACTGTGAAATTAGGAAAATATTTTATAATTGCCCCCCCCCCCCCCCCCCCCCCCCCCCCCAAAAAAATATAGTAAGTAACAAAACCTTGAAAATTTTGCCAAGGTAGATATAATTACTACCTAGTTACTCATACATCTTTGCATTAGTGGTCTTTTAATTTTCATGGAAAAAGATCAATTTTTGATTAAAGTTTTTTTTTTCGATATTTGTTTCATTTTTCTTTTACAGCTGGAAAGCAATGTACCACTCCCATCACCAAACAGACTGAAAAGAAAAATTCTTATCAAAAATAAAAGATTAAAACCTGAGGTGGAAAAAAGTAAGTCACTGCCAATGAGAGCAGCACAACTACTTGTGTTGACCACTTTCACAACAACCTTTATGGTGAAAGTGGAAAGTGGAAAAGCTTCAGAGTACATGTGAAACGATTACTATGTTCCTGTTATCACTCTTAATAATCATATGATACCTCATGGAAAGCTATGTGTTTCTTCTAAATTTGTTGCCATGACTACTTCATGGACAGTGAAAACTCCTATTTTGCATTCCATTTTGCGTATTTCATTCAAATTGTTGAATTTGGTTAACAAATCAATCTTATCACATGGGGTATGGTGATGGTAAGTATTTTGTTTGAGATTCAGGATGCAAGTGAATATGGTTTTTCAATATACAGTTTTTTCTCTATGACATGAAAATTGAATAAGAGAAAATTGTTTGAAGTTAGTTAATTTAAATACCCTCTGCCCCCTCTCCAAAAAAAAAAAAAAAAAAAAAATGTTAGCAGTTTACTGTAGGTTGAAAAGAATTTCACTGACATTAAACATGGCAACATGTGGGAACAGACTTCTCGATATTACACATTCTAAAACTTAAAATGTTTTATTTTTGATATCGTTAAGAATACATCAAGGCTGCTTTAGGATCAAGTGCTCCATCTTTGAAGTAAAGAATATCAAAACATATTTGGAAATACTGAGTGCTAGTGTAGGGGTAGAAAGCTGTTCTTGACAGGGGGAGGGGGCAGAGGGTTGTTTTGGATTGCCATCCTGGTGGAGGCGTATTCCTATCCCCTTGGAAACGTTTTGAATATTTGAGGGTCTGGGTGCAATTTAGCGTATTATTTGAGCAAATTTTTAGGAAAGTAACTACAAATTTCTGACTTTATTTTTCAGAGGGAAAAAATAAGGGGTGTTCATACTTGAATTAAGAGGGGCAAAAGTGTACTTCTGCCCCACCACATTTTTGACTGGGGGCCTTAGCCACCCAACCCCTGTACCCATGAGTAGGATTGTCCTAAACTGAACCTGCATAACTGTGACATAAATCAGAATTGTATGTTTATTGTGTAAATATCCATAATAGTTCCATTCTCTAATATTCCATTTATTAATATTTTAAATGAAGTTTCTCAGGAGTTGTTCAATGAATACTTGCCAAAAGAAAGAAAAGAAAAAAAGAGACAGAAGAAAATTACTGATTGCTTCTCAGTTTACATTGGTTGTTAACATCTTTTGTGGTGCTTTGTAAAATGGTGTCACAGTCCTCAAAATAATACTACTTCAGAAGATTCACTATCAGCTGGATTTAAAGTTAAAGCTTAGTTCACAAACTGTAGTAATTCCAGTTGTGATAAGGCCCCATAATTGGCAATATTTCTGAGAACTTTGACATTATTTACTTCAAGGCAAACAGTGGATATGATTCCCAGCCTATGTTATTATAGATTTAGACAATGTGATGGCAAAGAAAATTTGGAAATCTGTACTTTTTATTGAGTACATGTCTGAATGTTAGTTCCTTTTTTGTTCTTTTGTTTTTTTCTTGCTTAATATCATGTTGTGACATTTAAAGAAATTATAGTCCACATCTTTGGATAAAGAAAATCTGATATTTGGCTGTTGTATTTTGAAATGAAAGAGAAAGGTAATATTATTTTGATTGTTTTTTTATGAAGTACGTGATTAGAAAAATAACTTACATTGTACTTTTATTTACGTCTCTTCTTTAGAACACATGGAACTGTTTCTGACTCGGCCAGAGGCAGCATGTGACCTTGATGATGAAGATGACGATGGAGAAGAAGGTGAGAATACTAGTTAGAATTTTTTTTTTTCATAAGTCTCTAAAACAATTGAGCATTTTTGAGGGTTCCTGTCATTTGGTACACCCCTCCTATAAGCCTCACTAAATACCTGCTTCTTGTGTTATCCAGTGGTTGTTTCTTTTTTTTTTTTTACTATTTAATTCTGACATTTGTGTAAAAAGTGTCAGCTGCCTTAGAATCATATAAACACATGTCAGGTACATTCATGAGTATAGATGTGGACTACAGCCATTTGAAGGGAGGTCTGACGGCTATGGTGGTGAAGATTTTGTTAAAGCAGTGAAATTCTCATAAGAACAATCATTTTAATCCTGATTTTGATGGTGGGTGGACCTCAAGGTGATACCTTGTGTAATTAATAACTTCTATAATTAATATGTCATCTCCGAAAGTTTTTAAGTTAAAAGATTTTGCTCAAACACTGTTATTATGTGCTGTAATGTTAAACAAAAATATCATTTGAAAAGACGATTGCATGATCGATTGATTGCATTGCCACGGAAACAGGCTATAATTCTTTGAAAATTGCATTTGTCTTCTCAGCTGAAGAAGCAATGATATTACTAAGATTAAATAACATTTATCATTTATGAAAGCCATTCCCCATTTGCAAGGTATCACACAGACCGAGGTAACCCTCGCATGAAAAAAATATTCGAAAAACAAATTGATACAAACACCTCGATGAGAAATTATCATGGGTGAGATGGTTTCTTGGAGGTGTTGTACGCATGAGCTAACCATAGATTCATTAACCCTCAAGCCACCAGAAAAAGACTTGTTTGACTTCCCTCATACACCGAATGCTGTCCCCCTCACTCTCAGTTGTGAATGTATCTGATTTTACCGATTGTTGTGTACTAACTTCGCTCTGTGTGCCACGCGCATCTCCCCCCTTCCACCTTGATGTTCAGTTGCTAGCATGGCTGCATTCATTTTTTTGCACTTTGTTGGTAGAAATTGAGTCTGATGATGAAGATGATGATGATGTTATCCTGACCGGTACTAACCTGTACCCTGATGGCCTGGACTTACCAGCTTCCCAGAAGGGTATCTAACCTTATTTAAATATTTTTCACCTCCCATCCCACAATCCCAAGCTTACCCCCAAACTGTCACCTGCATTTGCTGTAGGGTTGTTCTGCCCATAGTACATCATCAGCTTCATTGGCTTGCTTAAACCCCTTGTGACTTTTTGTTTTTTTTAATATGGTTGGCTTAGATGACAAAAAAATTCCCTCATATTATGTATCACATAGAATGGATCTTTTATGTTTTGCATGTGTTTGTTCTCATTTGATATAGGACATTCTGAATTTCATGGATGTTTATTTTCTTTTTTTTTACTTGTCTGGTAGTTTTTAGTTAAGAATGACTAATTTTTTAACTTCTTTAACTCTTTGAAGTGATGTTCTTACCATGTAGGTTAAAAGAGTTAATCTACTGGAAGTTTCACTGGATATCAAAATCACATTTGGAAAAGTACAAGTATTATCGTACAAGCATGGTATTGTAAAAAAAACTGTTGGAGAGCTATGTGTATCAACATATATTGAAACAGGGATATACTTTATAATGTAAAGGAAGAAATTTAAAAAAAAAAACAGATGTATAAAGTTAAATCTTAAAAGTTGCATTGTCACAACTTTGATTGATGTGATTTCAGAACTGAGACAAACTATGAAGAAGTGATGAAAGTCTTCAGAAATTTATCTAAATTTCAGATTATTTTAGGCTGTATTAGTGTGATAAGAGCCATTGTGTTTAACCTTCCAAGAATCTGTCATTTTCAGATTTTGTCAGTAGAAGCCTGTCATACCTGATGAATACTTATTGCTGATGTGGTTGATGTTAACTTTGCTCATTTCAAAAGATTTAGGTACATGCTGTGAATATCAGAGGGCTATCATCTTTAAATATTCAGTATATTAAGGTATAGATTACCTTGAACTAGGAAGTAGTGAGTGACATTCAAGTATTAAACTATGTAGACATATTATTAATTGCAGTGTGACTCTTCTTTTAAATGACTTGTTTACGAAAAAAAGACATTGTCCCATGTGGTTTTGACATTTGAATCAAGATAAAGACACAGATTAAAGTAAACATGAATAGCATTAACTGTGAGAGTTCATGGTATGAATTTATTTATGACCTGAATAATCTCATGCTTGAAGTAAACAACAGATTTCTGACTTTGCTCAGATATTGTTTCCACAATTCTTTAAATTGCAAATCTGCTTGTCTTCATAGTTCCCTAAAGTACTGTTGTATAAATAAATTCAGTGAATATCAGTGCTCTCTGAAGTACTGTTGTATAAACAAATTCAGTGAATATCAGTGCTCTCTTAATCGGCATTGAAATAAATGGGCAAATGCATTTACACTAACTTTAATTAGTGTTCCCCCTCCCCTCCTTCCAATGCTTATTCAGGAATATGTTTTACAATTACATGATAATATTCTTGTAATTGTTAAAATTATGTTTGATAACATGTACAGGAACATCAGTACACCCACAATTTTGGGGGCAAAATAGTGTTTTTCTTAAAATTAGTGGCACACTTAGCCCAAATTATGAAATTAAGTGTCAAAAGACACACCTTTAAGTAAATGGTCAGATGCATGTGTGAAAACATGTCTCCATGTCTTGTAAAAAGTCTGCATTCAAGATGTGAAGTTTACACAACAGAGAACCGTTACTTACCAGCTTAGTAACTTTCTGGGACTAGAACACTAATAGGGGGAAACAAAGAATGTGGGTTTAGGGGAGAGGGATGGGTATAGGGGATGGGTTTAGGGGAGAAGATGGTGGTACGATGGGTATTTCCTTATGCGTATAACCAAGATCTGGTAATCAGTGTACCCCAGAATAATACATTGTCTTTTATTCAAAGATAAACATACCTTACTCTGGGTCTATTTAGTGTTCAGTGTTATATCACATATATTACCACTCACTCACTCCTGTACAGTTACTATCTGCCACAGTCTGCACTATACCTTCATCATTAGCCTACTCCCTTGTGTGTACCCCCTTTAGCTGGTTGCAACGAGAGAATATGCAAGGTACTCTGTAGATCTTATGCATATGGTGTTACAGAAAGGAACATGTGCCACCCCCCTCCCTCCCCGATGGAAGCAAGCACGTATTATTGCAACCTTCTCCAGCAAATACAATCAGCTGATTTTTAGACTGGTGACATTCGCGCGTAATTCTTCTCCACACATTTGCGAAGTCTATGTCATGCGTGCAGTCTTCTTCATTTCTTAAACTCCAGAATGGCATCGTATGATATCAGTGCATAAGGTCTATAGAAGAGTCTTCCAAACCTGTTTAAATTTATGGGGTAATACTGACTTGCTTAGCATGTCACATTGTCCTAGCTGCTAACTTCTAGAAGTAGAATATCCAGACTGGCATTTGTGGCAAAAGAGTGAGAAAGGCTTTAATTTTGTGGGGGTAAAATTTATAGTGGGATCAGCAATTTTGAACAACTGCACTACATTTTGTCATATCATTTAGGTTGCAACTAGGGGTTATTGATTCCTTCCTCTGGCTATAGCCCTGTGGCCTTGTCTAGGGTTGTCACCCACAGTTTGCAGATAATTGGTATATAAAATTAGGCTGCCTTCATGTTTCATGTATAAAACCCCAGATTTAGACAAACTTTGTAATCGTGTTCAAAATGAAGATGTGTTATAATTGGTATCCATGACTAGAATTGTATTGTGTATAGTTCCAGGCATCCAGAGCTTTTGATTTACTTTGAAAGAGGACAGAGATCATTTAAAGCAGCAACATTTCCTCCATGCAAGTTTGTGGATTATTGCTCACAGAAGCATGAACATTTTGCTTCAGTGGTCATTACTAATATTAGAGATTTTGCTTGACAAAATTTTTGTTGGTACTCAAGACACATTGTAGGCCCATAATCCAGATAGATCAATGCACATTTTTTTCAGTTGGCCTGAAATCTTGAAAACAGACAATTGACAGAAATGTTTCCTATCAGATTGCTGCTTCTTGTAGGTCTGCTGTCAAAGAGACTAACTGATTCTTAGAATAGATTGAAAATAACTCTTGTGACACAAGACATTGCATACAGTGAAGAATAAAATAACTGCAGTATGACATTTACTCTGAATGCCCTGAGGGAACATTAACGGTAGAAATAAACTCTTCTCTGCTTTGTAATTAATGCGTAAAAGCTTACCCTTGAAATGACTTCCTTGCCGAGGGAAAATGGTTTCTAAACATTTTCCCTGCTCATTTTCTCTACAGTGATGGATCACTCTTGCACCAATTAGTTGCTGTGTTACCTCCACCCAATGTCGATGTTTCATTTGTGAAAGTTCACTTGAACTTTTACGCACATTTCACATAATTGTTGCTGTTCATTCTCCAAAATTGCTGTAGAAATTTTTTTTTTCTAAATATGCGTGACTGGCACTTGCACTGTTATGTCGTAAGTTTCTGTTTAAGAGATCAAAAGTGCATTGAAGCATTTGCAACAAAAAGTCAGAGTCATATTTGTGAGAGATGATTGTTGTTTGCATTCATCTTTATAGATGCTCATCCTGAATTGAAGAATACCAACTTTGATGAAGATTGTAAAGATGGGATTAAAACTCCTCTCATCAGAGAGGTAAGTGTCAGGGAGAAGAAGGTTTATATGAGTCAAGAAGAGCTTCAAGCATTAAGGGGACAGGGACCCTTGATTTACAAAGAAAACATAACACAAATGTTACGTTATTTGGACACAGTGCAGCACATCATGTTTAGTTGGAATGAAAAAGTGTGTAAATATTGTGCTACTTAAAGGAAGGTGCAGGCTTGTCCTAAGTATAAATAGCCATAGAAATTCATACAATATTGCAGATGAAGCACTTTGTGTATGATTCCAAAAAGTAACCAAAAGCAAGTCATAAATGATTTTTTCTCTATAAGTTCAAAGCTGCTTTTAAGGTAGAAAGGTTTAGCATTGTGCGGATTTCGAAGACAAATAGAACGTCAATTTTGAGAAATTATCTAATACCTTTTCTCCATGTTACGATTTATTTAATTAGCTGAATTCATTTTTGCCAACTGGTAATTGTACATAATAAAATCTAATTGAAAACTGGGTAATGTATTGATTTGCAAGAAGGTGATCTATTTCGTTGTGGCATTGTCTCCTAATAATTTTGTACTTTATAGTGAATTGTTATCTTGTAACTTCTTGTATATGAACAGTAACATTATGAATTATGCAGAAAATGTATGATCCAAACTTACGAATAAATGGAGGGGGGAAGAGGAAAGTAAATCATACTGAGTCATGGTAGTAATATACCCTGCAGAGGTCTGCACTTTTAAGAATAGAAGACTAGTTATCTGCAGCCATAACAGTTAATGTCACTGGCTTAAGATGTAACAAAAGCTCCAATCACAAACATGATTGGCTTGTGATATTTTGTTGAAATACTATTTATCTTGTATGACAATGTAAGTTCACTTTTTCAATACCCCTTTTGAAACATCTTATGCAGTGCATAAGTAATTTTACTTACACAAGAACTTTTTTCAATGAATCTGGCCTCAGGTCATCACCTATCCTTGGTGGAATGTGAAAGTGTAGTGAAAAAGCCAGGAAAGGGAAAAATTCAACAAATGAACAAGTTCCTTTAAAAATATGAAAACTCAACCAGCCTGAAAGAGTCTTTTCTTTTACAAGTTCCTACATTGTAGCAGTCAATCTTCTACCTTGTAAATAATCAAATTCAAAAACGTCTGTGGAGATTGACCATTGGGAAATTGATGTGTGCAGTATGATTGTGTCCTATATTTGTAAAGTGTGTGTGGCAATCTTTAGAATATCCAAAGATAACTCCTATGAGATCTAGTCTTTACAAACTTTTTTGACAAATAGATTACTCTAAAATTTCGTATCTCTGCTGTGCAAAAGACACATGCAGTCCTTTTCCATTTTGGAGCATTTATCATGTTTCCTGTAGTCCTGCTTTGTAAATATTCAGTACGTTTGGACTTAGTTCTCTTAGACAGCAGTGGAAATGAACTTTTTACAAAAAGGGAGAAGTAAATTAAAATATTGTTGAGATTTGTGCCATCTTTATGTACAGTTCACAGACAGTGCTTTCAGCAAAGTATGAAAAGCATGAAATCAGGGTTTCCAATTTTGCAGGCTTAAAAATCTATAATTTTCTTGGAGGCATGAAAAGTAAAATGACTTGAGAAAACTATGACTTTTGGTTAGGGTTAGATGATGGCAGAGGATGTCATTAAGTCTGGATCTAATCTCAGGTTTGCATCACTGGTATTGAAGATCAAAGCTGTAGCCTAAAAGTAGATCAGGGAACTGATCCACAAAGAATACTTACGCACAAAAACTTGCCTTAATTAGAGTTACACAATGTAACATTTGTAGTCAGTACTCACGATAGGAAAAGTGGGTTAATATTTTTTGAAACTTTACACAAGCCTCCATAAGTTACCATAAGTAGAAAAAGTTATAAGAACACATACAGAGGCATGCTATGCCAAATAGTTTCGCATGGCGTAGGACAGCACATGTTACTACAAACAACTATGCATATCGTGTTAACAGCAACAGTCAACGTGATTGGCTAAAAATATTTCAAAACAAGGTGCTACCTCACACACCACTGGCCCTTGTGTATTTGTTGCAGTTAGGCAGCTTAGGCAGCTTATCTTCACAAACTGTGTATAAAGTTGTTTTCATGAATACCACTTAAGAAAGCTCTTATGCAATGTGTATTTTCACTTATGCAAGAACTTATGCAATTTTTTAGTGAATCCCCTCCACTCTCTATCTACTTCTGATCCTCTCATTTCATTCCTGGCTAGGGTGGTCTGACCCTGAGCAGTAGATTAAACTTGTATTGTGATAGCTCCAAGAAAAGTGGATGTTATTGATCACATGTTCACATGTAGTGTGATCTGATAGTTGATCACATGTCACATTATCTAATAAGATCTGAAAATGTGATCCAGGTGTAGTGTTAAATCACTCAGAAATGGACTGGTAATCAAAGCTTTCCCGCATAGCAATTTTGGAGGTGAATTTTTAAACATTGTATGATATAGGGTCCATTTGTACAGTTTTGAGATAATCTCTTAATGTGAAATTTCAGTTGTTCTTAGGAAACCAAGGTCATTTTAAAGTTGGCTGTTAGAGTCCTTGTCTTTTGTCCTTAGTTTACGAAAGTGGCCACTTCCAAACAATTCACTTGGCTGAGCGGGTTAATGACTACCCTTTAAAGGAAGTTTGAAAAAATGAGACAATGTTTGTACTTGTAATGCAATTTTAATCTGATTTTACTGTTTACAGCTTCACTCATTTATTGTCTCAGAAACATTTTCAACGAAGCATGTCAAGTTCTTTATTGACACACCTCCCTTTCCATTCCTCTGTGGTATTATTCAGTTGCTTTCTTAAAGCGAAACATGTTAAAAGTTATGTTTTACCACCAAAGAAATTTTTTGACAGCCATCTGCACTGGGTCATTGCCCTTAACAGCACTAGTTGGGAACCTTCAATACATCAGGTTGGCTCCATATTAGTCTGTCACATTTATCTGTTTTGCTATGTCACTCATTTAGTGTTTCATTGTGTCAAAGCTACCTTACGCCACACCCCCTTCTTCACCCCATCCCCCTCCCATTTGCCTCAGTGATAAAATCCTTTCTATAGACAAGATTATTTTTCACCTCTTGGAATATCAAAATAATCCCTTTTTAATTTTGCTTCATTTGCACTCCCAAGGAAGAGGAGGTAACTATGACTGGTATTCTTGCCTTCCACTGCTTCAAATTCTCTGAAGTTAAATGCAGAGAGAAAAATCCACTCTAGTACAGTTTGGTGATGGTTTCTCTACCTTTTTATCTTTTTCAAAAACAACAAAACTTTTATGCTTTTTGAATTTGTACTGACCGAAAACAGCTTCAGTATAGTATGACCTTCAGGGTTGGTTTGTTGGCTAATAGAGTCAACTAAGCCCCTCAGCCTGGCCGCCATCTTTCCTGATAACTTAGTAGGTTTCATAGTAAGGTAACATACCCTGCTGTTTACCCACAGTGGAGGAAATCACATAAAAACTCCTTTAGCAAGAAAAATGTAAGCTTTCAAATAATTTTCGGATTCCTCTTCAGCACAAGTCTTTTCACTGCTGTAGCTTGCTTGTGTGTGTTAGTACACACACTAAAGGAGTTTTTGGTTTCGATGCAAGAGAAACCTATGCGGTCATGCTGGCGTGTGTATGTATGTATGTGTGTGTGTGTATGCGTGTATGTGTGTGTATGCGTGTATGTGTGTGTTTGTGACACTTAGCTCGTTAACACAATATCTCAAGAAGGGAAACTCCGACATTTCTCATACTTGGTAA
>WURT03464776.1:0-22238 GCA_009936505.3 Holothuria glaberrima | reverse complement strand
TCTCATGCTTTTCATGTGGATGATTCATGTTTGTTACAATATATACTTATGTCAAGTCAAGGAATCACTAAGCCTTTTGGCTTTTTGGTTCAGTTTTAAATCGAATCAAACTGAAACTGGTTTTAATCAGTTTTCTGCACAGCATTGACTGTGATTTGTCAAACAAGTAAATGTAAGTACATGCAAATTGTATCAAAATTAGAAATTAATTTTGTAGCTTGAAAATTGAAAAACACCAGTTTTATTGTAAATAGGGTGTTTATCTGCTACTATAGTTGAAGACAAATGTGTTACTTGTTACAAAGGATTGGAAAAATGTTCCTTTCCCATAGGAAGGATGTCAAATTTTCCATTATTGCTGCTGTATTTTCACATGCAAAAACAGTTAATTTCCCTTCAGATTTAAAAATTTCTCTCCAAATTCCAAAATTTTCCAGGAAGGAGCCTCCCTGGTCCCAGCTTTCCACCTTTTTCCACCCATGCTTTATATTACATATTAAAGCATATCCTGATAGGTCTGTGAAAGATTTCTAGTGCCATTTATTGAGAAGTGAGTAAGCTGTATGCCTGTATCAAAACATAGTTTTAATATCTAAGTTTTCAGACTCAGCAAATTGTTAACAAGATAATCTGTAAATTTTGTGGAAAAATTAGTTTGAGACCTTTTATTGACAGTAAGGCTCTTGTTTCCCTTATTGTTAGATTGACTAGAAAAGATGCTTCAATATCAAAGCATTTCTCCTGGCTTGTAGTGTAGGTATTAGGTCAGTTGTTTTTCACACATGAGATTCATATGCTTAACAAAAGCCATGTTATGTACACAAACCATGTGTTGCATCCCAATTGTCAGATGTTTTCCACTGTTTTACTCCAACACAAAAATTACAAGATTTAAAATATGCAAACAGCATTCCCAGTTGGATTGACAGGAATTGTTTTAAGATCAGGTTTGTGAATGTAGGCCTGCAAATTTGTCACAGATGCGTGGTTTTGTGGTTTCATTAAAATATAGATATTAAGATGATTTAGGAGGTGGAGGATGGGTTTGAGAAATTACCACAGAATTATCACTTTAACAGAAAGGTTTTACTGGGATTACTGTTATTTAATACAACCTTCCTGTTTAATTTAAAACATACAACCTTTACAACTACTTTGACAAGTGGAAATGCTGCAGGCTAAACGGGAATAAGCAGTCACCCTAGCCTTATTCCAAACATGAGCTAGATCTTACAAATTTTCTCTTTCTTCCCGTAAATTTCTTTTATGATGTTTGCAAATGTAAAGATGGAGTATTGTAGGAGTAAGAGCAACAGGGTAAACAAGTTCAAACTGGGGTGATCTTATTTTTCCCTTTAATATCTAGTCAGGTTTATGAAGGCTGCAGCTTTTATTCCCATTAACCTTTGTGTCTGAGAACACTTTTCTTTGTAGGTTACATACGGGGTAGCTCTGCTTGACTGTTTTCCCATTTCATCCCCTCCATGATGCTGATGACCCCCCCCCCCGCTCCCCCCATGGCAATTTAGCTGCAAAATGTGGCAAACTGCAAGAGTGTTCCCATTTGAACTCTGGTGTGAGATCCTATCCCCTCCTTTGGTTCAAGCAACAGGAAGTGGCATCATTGAATGGATGTTTGCAGATTGCCTTTTAACCTCAGCACTATACTCTAGCATTTCGGGTCAAGTTGATCTGCTGTTGTGTTTGCTTTTGTTGTTTGTTATTGCCTGCTTGGGGTCTGACCTTAACCAAATGGGTGATCAAGCTCTCCGGATTTGGTGTGGACGAGGGGACAACAGTTTTCTCACTAGCAAATTGATTTCCTGCTGGGAGTCAGATCCTGATCTCACCACTTGCTTGTTCACACTCCTTAATAAAGAATTTTAGTTTACCATTACACCTTAAAGCAATACCATTTGTGTGTATAGTCAACTTCCTTCAAGGCTACAAAGGGTAGTTGAATTCTCACATAAAACAGTAATGTTTGTATAAAAGAAACCCTCAAATTTAAAAAAAAAATGTGCAGTGTAAAACAGTACAGTGGACATTACCAAGGGACTAGAATAATCAAAAGGCTCAGTGTCAGCCAGACAAAGCTCTGGCTTTTACATTGAGTAGTCTTATGAAATCGATCATTATAAACTGCATTACACTCATCAAATTGGCGAATGTTTTCTTTTTTAAAATGTGATAACGTGATGAATCATTTGCTGCACAGTTTTGCTATGATTTGACGCATTCATTAAATTTTGTTAGTCGAAAGACTGAAATATTTTGATCAAAAGTTAACAACCAGGCAAGCTGTAGCATTTTAAATTGAGTACGGTAGTCGTAATTGTAAAACACATTATATCATCCAGACGATGCGTGGGTGTTTTTTTTTTTGTTTTTAACTTTTTTATCAACCATGAATGGTAAATGATGGTGTTAATACAGTAATATCATTAAAACCTATGACTTTGAGCTTTTGTCAGAAACAGCCAATTCATGAAATGAAGTACTGTTGTAACTAATTGTAGTGCTGAAATTCCCCCATAGTTTGCCAAGGCAGGATTTTAGTACATTCTTCTAGAATACAAATAGATATTGAGTGCTCTTGACATAATTTTTCATGTGGAGTATGGGAGGAAGGTGTGTACTTTGTACGTAATTGCTTCAAAAAGGAGTGCGCTGTTTTATTTGGACAAGTAGAAGTCAGTCATCTTGTTTCACACGTTAATGGGCTTGTTGTAATTGAACTGAATAAAGTAGGTCGATAATAGGATACATGGCTGTTTTCACATTACACAGAATTGTGTGAGTTGTCTGAAGATTTCCACTATTTTACCAACTGAAGGGCAAAGAATCTGGTCCAAGACAGTAAAAATTCTCCATCGTAAATTTACTTCCATCCCCTGCTCCAAGTTAAATAGAAAACAGCAGTGTAGTGTATCTCATGTACAAAGCTTTAGTGGTGTGTACTGAACTGAAATACCATAGCTCAAGCCCACTAATTCACACACTACTGTATGTGAGCTGTTTGCTATGCTTTGTTTGTGCCAAGTGATATCCCCCATTCATCTTTTTGACCAATCAGAGTTACAGTTTTGTTTGAATTTACGTCAGTCAAAGTGCACCAATTGTTAATAGAGATATTGAGATAATCCCAAATATGTTTGAAGTGATGCAACAGCCCCTTTAAATGTTCTCTGTAAACTCTCTTTCAGTGCAAGTGCCTTCGCTGGGTAGCTTGTGAGGGAAAAATTTGGACTTTGTGGACATATTTTAACAGCATCGATGAATACTTGAGTTTGGGTTTTAACACTGCTTAGAAACAGTAAGCAAGAACTAGACCCTGTGACTACTTTCTAGTCATCCCATAGCATACTCCTTAAAACTTCAATGCTTATGATGGATTCCTGCTGTGATAGCTTTTCTATGAAATCATTAAGTAACTTTACATCATTCTGTCACCAAGAGATAACCATTTGGAAATGTGTGGCTACTTTGTCTGCCATGCACTATTGTAACATAAACACCATTAGCAATTGAGCATGCATGGTTACAAACTGTGACTGTAATTTCAAGAGCGTTCAAACCCGTGTCATTTGGTGATTATTTTACTCTTGAATTATCTCTCATTGTTTTTGTCATTTCAAAGGCAGTGAAACCAGCGTCATCTTGATGATTTAGTGAATCGACTCTTATTGTTTTAATCTTTCCATTTACTTCAAAACAGGTGATTCATCACATCCTGCCACTACAACAACGGTGGAGATGCACGGCGAGCAGCAACAGGGTGTGGAACCATCAGAACAGAATCCGCTCGTACCCCAAACCAGTGTGTAATGGAAGAGAGGGAAACAGAACAGATGCATGTCTTGCCAAATATGGATTGTCCAAGGAGAACATGACCTGTTACCAACAATGGGAAAGGACCAGTTTGGTCTGAAATGGATGCTGATTTTTCTACAAGGGGCTTGTTACTATCAAAAACATTGAAAGGAATATTTCTTCATGAGAAACAGGATCTAGAATTATATTATCCTATTACCGTCATTGATTTGTCTGTAATGTTAAGGAATCACCAGCAAAACAAAAGGATTCATTTTGTACATGTTCCAAAACTGTTGTCTTGATGTCGCATGCCGGAACAGTCTCCAGTTGTTTGTATCAGTATTAAAAATCTTAATTAGTTTTTCGTTTTTGAGATGCAAATTGCCCTTGCCAAAGAGTACTACCATATTTGTACCTCATGGTATAGAACTCATCCAGTGGTGGCCAGAAAGTAGTCTTGAGTGACAATGTTGGAACAAAGTACTGCCATTAGCAGAATTAAAATGGGTTTCATTTTGGAAAAAATTTGTTGGGGTCAAATGTTATACCTTGGGGTGTTGGGAATTTGAAAATTTCACAACTACTGTATTTAAAAACTTTTTTTTCAAAATAGGGTATGTTTTGTGCCCAAAGGATGGGTATTACAAAATTGTACTGCCTTGTTTCAAGCATTTTTTCATAACTCCTCGAGATTTCTTTATATTTCAATCACCACAGGTCTGTAAACTAGTTGACGTTCACAAAATTTTCCCATGTTTAGAAGGCACTAATTAGTAGAGTGTTAGGAGAGTGTTAAGGTTTTCATGATATATTTCAGCCTCCAATGAAATAGAGTAAAACCAGGGAAGGTGTCTATGAAACCATGTTTAGGCATGAATCTCACTAAAAATTCACTCATTCATCACAAAGTTTCAGTACTGTACATACTTAGTTGTAGTTACGGACAACAAGTGTGCCAAGCATAGTTGTTTGCTGAATCCATACGTGAAGTATCAACTCCATAATGTGTACTTAGCCTAAGTCCAGGCTTAGCCTCAACGTGGACAGTGGCAAAGTGTAAAATGGTAAAGGCCCATGCAGTGATGTGCATGCTAACTTCCTCAAGTGCGCCTTAGGGCCCAAGGCGCTAGATAATTGACTTGGCGGCAGAAGGTTGTCCAGCCGTTTCCTTTGTGACAATTGGACAACATCTACATGGGGGACACCATGACACTTAAAATATGGCAAAGTAATTCTGCGAAGCAACTATCAACGGTATGTTTACCAAAACACAGTGTACTTCAATAAGCCTACTATGTGAGTAAATGATTCACATGCACAAAGTTTTGTTCTGATCTCTTTGGCCTAAATTATCTTTGCTGTAAATTTCATTATCTCACGGGGCGAGACTGTTTAGCAATCTCAAACATACATTATGTAAACTGCATTGTGACGTCACCAAAAGGAACATTTTTGCCATATTTCTGCAGTTCATACAGTGCAGCTTTATGTGTACAGGCTAAGTCAGGTGTCCAGTGCCTTCAGGGCTAAGGCATGCTTGTGCTTGTTAGCATGCACATCATTTGGGCCTATGCAATGATAGAGCTGTTATGTTTTGAATAGTAAGCAAGTGATGCCAGTGTCAACTCCCTAATTCTCGCAACAACATACATGTACATTGTTCAATTACACACAGGCAGGCATCCCTTGGAGCTCTCAGTGTACATACTATTAAAAATACTGTTAATAACCGGTACCTCATAATTCCAGTGAAATTTTCATGTAGTTAACATTCATACCATGGGTGTACTTTTGTTCCAAGCAAACAAAGCCCAAATTTGTGGACTTCTTGATTTTTACTGAATCATTTAAAGTGATTATTTCGTGTAACTACTCTGAAATTGCATTGTTTTGCTATTATAGCACTGTAACTGGCTTCTAAACCTGTAAGTGAAACTCAGAAGGCTTCTTTAAAGGTTGAGATAGGTAAACAAGCAATAGCTGATACTGGCTGGAGAAAAAGCTTAGTTATATTTTTGGTAAATGAATTTCAATGTTGATGTATGGGAACTATTTTCCCTGTCAGAGACAATTTAATTTGCTTGACACTATTCACTGCCGGTTAGGTGTACCAATAGTAACCCACATTTGTGCCAATGAAATATAAAAATGAGTTGCTTGTGTCATAAAGAAGGCTCGCCTTGTTGATACCTACAACCTTTTAAGTGGATCTATGCCAAGTTTCTTTCAGCATGTTCCTGGCCCCTTTCCCTCTCTAGTCCGCACCCTGTCCCCATTTGATTGTTCGGGTATGTACTTTCCAAAATTTGTCAGTACATTTTCATGCATTTGAATATCAGCAAACATTTGTCTGAAATATGTTATTGATTGCTTTGACAATTTACTACGTCTAAGTCAGTCTTTGTTTTCATAATTATGCCCCCTCCCCCCTCCCCCCTCCCCCTCCTTTACCAGTGAAGTTGGAGCAAGTTTTCAATTTTATTAAAACAAATTAAGTAAAGCTTTGGGAAAACTATGGTGTTTTGACCATCTTCATAATCTTTACTACCCCTCAAGTAACTTTGTAAAAGGATTTATCATTAATATGTGTGGCTATGAAATGGCCATGTTAGTGTGATTATCATTTGCTTTTATAGTAGAAGCTATTGAAAATGCAACAATTTGTGGGTGCTCTCAATTCTCCATTTTGTGTACATACTCAAATATGGTGGAACAAAGTTCAAAAGTTGTTTGATTGAAAACTTCCATAAGTTTTGCAGGGCAGCAAACAGCATAAAAAGAATTATTTTACCTTTGAATCCAAGAAAATTTCAATGGATGTTTTTTTTTTGTTTTGCAATATCTGTTTAATCCTTTGTTATCTTTACAAGAAGTGAAAAAAATTGATTTTTGGGTGTATTTATTTGAATTATTTATTGAGTTCAATTATGTGATTTTTGTTTACCGTTCAGTGGTATATCTTGTTTTGAGTTTCAATGCCTTCTTTTAGCTGTTTGTCAGTGAGTTTGGCACAGTTTTGCAAAATATCTGACCTCATTTTTGTGAATAATAGCTTTATTAGAACTAGAAGCAAGGTACAGTATTTTCTCTTGGAGTTGTGACAAGGGGAGGGGTGGTAGGGAGTAAGCCAACCTCACTGTAGATTTGGCATGTAACTAAAATATTAAACTGTTGTTTCTCTTCAGTCATCTAACTTTGGTATCGGCCATTAACACATAATATGTTAACGTTTTCAATGTATTTTACTCTTCGGTGATATGATCCAACATAAGATGTTAAAATTGTTGCGTAACCTTTCACACGGTAGGCAACATACTATTCATCGCCTAGCGATATGCTAATGACAGAAGAGCGATGTGAAATATCAAAACATCATTTCTTTGTGCTGATCTCATTTCACAAAAATATTGCTTGGGGACTAGCTATATTTGTGAAACTTTTTCAACTCTAAAGTAGCTAGTGTGAAAAGGTGTAACTGATATTATTGTTTCAACTTTTTTTTTCATATTCTGTCACATCATGCAGCACCATGTTGCACTATAAAGAGTGATAGGGCCAAAAAAGGGATTTTGTATAAGCCAGTATGCAAATGGTGTGATTGCCTATGTATTCAGATTTAGATGGAATTTAAAAGAATTAGTGGGAGATGGTTGCCCATATGCCAGTGTTTGTCAGTAGTATATTTTTGCAGTACCATGGTCATTCTTAAGGAGGTTTTATTTGAGAAGTTCAAAGAATGATTCTGGTAGCAGTGACATTCTGTAAAATCTTCAAAAGTTACCTTGATAAATGAAACTTCAGAAATTTAAACTCAGTCTCTTGATATGATGGTTGATCTTGGTTGGTAAAGAAACCAAGTCAGAATTAAAAAAGACATGAAATAATGATTTATAGTACATTTTATATTGCATGGAGATGAAGTATTGTTTTCATGTCATGTCTTTGGGTATGAGTGTTCACTTATAATTAGCTTTTACCCCTATAAAGTACAATATTGTGATTGCAGATGTCTTTCATTCCCTTCACTGCTCCACAGTTTGTCAGTTGTTTTCTTCAGGAAGGGAGTGAGGTGGGGGGTAGGTATAGGATGGTGGTGACTGAAGATGATGACATCTATTTTTTGTCTTTTTTCACTAGATTACAAGGGAGCTAAATGTATGATCTTGCCTTCTGCTATTTCAAATTAGAATATTTTAGTATTGACCTGTAGAGATGTGATAGTGATGTCATTAAAGGAATGTGCTCGAAAGAGGTGTACCATTAAAATGCCACTCTAAGAAAAAATTGTTTTAAAACATTTTTCTTAGCATAAAGAAACGTATCTTCTGGACTTAAAGTCACCTGCATGATAAATCTTTGTTGCACTCTGTACTTCTTTGTTAGTTGAAATATCTCACATTACATATTGAGACAAATTTCTTCAAACCCAAGCGTAGTGGACTTATGGCAGGGCACTTACTTTCGGGGTCCTATGCATTCGGGATAAGCATACAGCTTTTTGTACATTTATCTTTTCCACGTTGCAGGTATCCATAAACTACAACATTGTTGTCGCCATTCGTAACACTATCCTAACAAAACAATGATAGGAACTCACAAAATTTGAATGTGGCCTTGTTTAGTGCCTCCACTACACGTGAGAGCAAAATCCAGTATGTTGTACATGTTATCAATTAGTTCACTGTACATGATGATATTATACCAAAATGTCCACTTAGGTAAACTGTATACTGTCTTCAGCAAGTAGTAGTTACATCGGTGAGGTATTATATTAACACTTCAGGTGTAACACATCGATGCTAATATTAGACTAATATAATTTATATCAGCAGATACCATGAACACCAATGTGTATATAAGCACATGTACACAGGCACACATACACATATATATGGTATACACATGTATATATTGCCCTTGTCCATCACAAATTGAATTGCAAGCTGATACATATTTGGCATTAATAGTCACTCCAACATGGACATGTCCTTACAAGTTTCTGTTGTAGAATGATTATGTAAGTCACAAGTGGCCTGCAGCAAGCAAAATCATGCCAACAAGTATAGAAGGCAGGCTTTTCTTTGGCACATTTGGTTTCTTCTTTGATGCCTTCTGATGGCTTTTCATTTAGTTTATTTTCATTGTTAAATATGTTTTGAAGTAAAGCTCTTTCATTTTGTAAACTTTTTATTTAAAATTTAAAGCCAGTCAGTGCTCACTAATATTTTTGGATGTAAATAGAGTACAAAATCAATGTGCTCTCTCAGTAGAATAAGTTTCGTTTCTTACTTTGTTAACAGATTGTATATTTTTGAACACTTACAGGGACTCAGTGCTTCATCAGAGTATCCACAATGGTTTTTTTTTTTTTTTTCTCGCAGTGAGGTGGTATTTCTTGTCTCACATTTACTTGCAACGTTGTATTTTTTTTTTTATTTGCACGTTTCCTAAATTATTTTGATGACACATTGACAGTTTCTTCTTTCCCATTAATTTTTGTCACACAGTAGTAATGATCTGTAAGATGTCAGTTTTCAGCAATGGGTTTGCATATCCCTGGGCACAGGATTTGTGGGCTTTTAGGGGGTACAAGAAAATCATTGCCAAATAGTGGAGATGTAACGGAAAAGGAGTGGAGTGCTCATGAATCCATGATCGGCAACACTATAGGGTGGTATTTATTGCCTTGTTAGACATTGTGCTACATTGAACACTACAGGCTAACGGTAAAAAAACTGATGAATACATAATTAAAATAATATTGTGGTATTGTTGTGTTGTTATTGTGGAAATAAAATTATCCTGTGCCTGGGGTGCACATCATGGGTGATGTATACTCCTGGGGTACACCCTTGAAAAAGGTTGAAAAATTGTGACCTATGATAATCAAGTGTACCTTTGCAAGTTACTGTAGCATGCATTTATGTGGCAGCACCTGGCCAACCCTACTCCACCATCCCCCCCCCCCTTCCTGACCCTCATCCCCCTGTCTCATTTTCCATTTTTTTTTTAGGCTGGAGGAGTAAATTTTTGTCATTTTCCATTGTACTATAAGATTTATTTTTGAGCAATATTATCTATATGTTATAAACTACAACAATTTTTGCTTTAAGCTAAGTTCGGACACAAGAATGGCAATATTCTGCTACACTTGTAAATTACCTAGGAAAGGCTGTCTCTGATTTCAGCTTCTGCCCTGTTGTTCTTGCATTTTGGGATCAGAAAACTCTTTTTTAAGCCATTGTTGGTACCCTATCTGTCCTTCAGTTTGATACCTCTGTTTTTGAGGGCACCGCTCCATTAAACCTCATTTGCTTGTAGTGTTTACACTTCCATTTTGTTTTGGTATGTTGATGTCATTTGTTTTATGTCTCTCACATATGTGGATATAACTTAAAGGGGCATGTTGAGTTGGTTCACAAATTCATGATTTTTTTCACAGCTGTTGAGATTTTCTCACATCTTGATGGTAAATGATCAAAGTAAGAGATTCTGCACATCTGACTCACAACTGAAATGGCTATGATATGGTAATTAATGATTAAAATCATTTATTACAACTTTGTGACCAGACACTTTTTACCATTATGTGGTAATCATCTGCAATCCCTCTCCACAAAACAATTGTTTCTCATATTTTCAGTAACTGCAGGAAGTGAAACATGAGTGATGAGGCTAATTAGAAGCATGCAATGATTTCCTTCAAACTTGTCACAAAAATAATCGATGTCAACTCAATGAGCCCCTTTAATGAAGGGTGAAACTCTTCACATAAAATGCCTTAAAGACACGCATGTACAAATTTGTTCATCACTTTTGCTGGCACTAATTTGCCTTTTCATTTTTCTTTAAAGGGGAATGACAGTTCCATATGGACTTTCAGTTGGGCTAGGAGCCATGGAAGATTTCAGTAACATACTACTTACGTCACACTTGTTGTGCACACTTACACATTTTCCAGGGGTGCAAATCAGGAGGGAGCACTGGGTAGTCACTCAAGGTGGGTCCTACAGTGAGTTTAACCCTCTTACCCCCCCCCCCCCCACATCTCCCTCCAACAAGTCCATTTAAGAAAAAATTTACACAGTTAAAAGTTGCAACAGATTTACCATTTCCCGTGAGCATCTCTCAGCTGTGAAAACTCATACCTCCTCTTTTTAGACCCCTTCTTTAATTTTTACCCCTTCCCCTTCTTCAGCTCAGATGCAGCTTGCACCACTGACTTTCCCTGAAACATTCTAGGTAAACTGTGTCAACCATGCACAGGAAAATTGTTAAGACTTGACGGTGATATCTGGTTTTGTCTGTAAGCTGTGGCTCTGAACCACACTTCATGCTTTGGTTGGAGACATAGCTTTCAATAGATGACTGGGGGGGGGGGGGGGAGGAGGGACATGTACTTCCACTTTTTTCCCAGAACCCTAACAAAATTAGTAGGCACATGTTTGATTCCATGGCTTGTGGCATAGTTGATTCCGTGAAATCAGACTCAAAAATGAGTAATTTAATTGATTAAAATCATGGGAAAATGCCTGAGATTACACAGCAGATAATCTGGCCTCCAAATTTTTCCAGGGCCCTCAAATGAGCCCCAGATCCCTCACTTCTGCTGCTTCATGATTTGTGCTGGAAGTACTGGTCAAGGTCAAACCCCTTCTCTTTAAAAGCTGTTGGCTCTCTTGTTTCAAGAATGCCTTATTTCAAACACTTTGCAGAGTGCAAATGCAAGCTTACAGCAAGAGGCACACCTTCTTGGTCTTGCTCCTACTGATTATCATGTTAGTGTCAACTCCTTGCCCTGACGTATGATATCGTCGTCTCTTTGTGTTGTTTTGAAATTTCATTTGGAACCTGACCCCATTATCTATGCATTTTGAAAGTGATAATTTGACTTTTTGATCTTATTTTTTTATTGACTCCTGTGCTCCCCCCCCCCACCCCCTGTTAGCTTCCCTACTCCTTTCCCAAAAGCCCACTTGATGTGAAATAACTAATTTTGAAAGAATGAAAATTGCATTTCCATGATAAGGTAGAAAGAATACAAATTTTGTGTAGAACAGTTACTATTTAATTGTACCTGACAGTCTGCAGGCAGTGTTTATCAGTAGGTGGACACAGAACTCCTTGAGTATAGAAGTATTTGATGGACTGCTATTGTAACTCCTTCATATAATGGCCTGCATTTTAAAGGAGCTTTTTGAGTTGGTTTACAAAAGTGGTGATGTTTTTTCACACCTGTTGAGATTCACTTACATCTTAATGGTAAATGGTCAAACTAAGAGATTCTACAATTTTGATACACAACTAAAATGGCAATGATATGGTAATTAATGAAATACAATTATTTATGACAAAGTCATGACCAGATACTTTTTACCATTAGGTATGTATTAATCATATGCAACATCTCTCCACAAAAACTAAAAATTCTCACATTTTTGGTAACTATACAAAGTGATAAATGAGTAATGAGGTTAATTAGTAACATTGTCATGAAATGGTTTCCTTCAAACAAATAAAAAAAAGGCGATATCAACTCAATGAGCCCTTTAAATTACAGAATGAAGCAATTTGCCGATGTATGAGCAGGGAGTTGCAACTCCCTGGTATGAGCATATCAAAGAATTCCATCCAAATGGTTTGTCTGAAAATGTGGGATTATGCAGTGTTTTGCAAGCAGATCAAGTGATCAAGATCTCATCAGGGTTTGATGTAGGTGGAGAACTGGGACTAGTATATTTCATGCCAGGCACAGACCCAGTTTTTAGCCGGTTTGGTGGACCAGCTCATTTGTAGGTTAGTCAGTGGACACTGATGATAGATAAAATATATCCATGCATTCTTGGAGAGAAGTTTTCATGACAGTAATTATGTTCAAATACAAGATTAAAGCATCAACCTGCAAAGTGACCTTCACATTGTAGGCCTTTGCGTGCCCCCCCCCCTCTACTCCATTCCTACACCCCTTCCATATCAATGTATCAGACTTTCTGTTGTATCTGGATCATCAGATGAGTGAGATATCCCTCCCAGCTCAAGGTTTCAATCCTAGAGAGAATTCTAGCTCCCTCTTTTCCTTCTTTCATCTCATGTAGATCATCTGCACACGCACTAACTTTGGCTACATGTAGATGCCTCAAGATATTGCTTAGAAATACAATGCACATATTTGAATGCCTTTTTTGTCTTTTTAGTTTTTTTTTTTTATAGTATCTTGCCTTGATTGGTCATGGCAAAATCTTAGTTCTGAGATAAATGTTTTGAGATGTTCCAAATGAGAGGCATACGGGGTAGGTGTGTCTTCAGTCCAGTGTGACACATTTTTGACTGTCCACACAGTTTAATGATGGATGAATTGTTGTATGTGTATGGGTCGTTAACTTTTCCTTCTTTCATGGTATAAATTATCTTGTGACATGTCTGTTGTATGTTACATTACTAGATACCGTATGTATAAAAACAATGCATTTGAAGAAAATGTAATAAAAAGCCTACACAATATGAAAATTGTTGGTTGTTGATGTTGTTTACAGAAGACAAGGAATATCAACTTTGGCAGAGTATAAACAAAGATCTTGGGCTGAATGTCTTACAGAATAGTGGTGCAGGGAGTTTGGGGTCTCTTTCCAAAATTTTCAATAAATATTGTCATCTTGTTCACAAAATGTTATCAAATTTTGAAATAAGCACAGGTTTTAAACTGGATACCAGACAAGGTGGGATGCCATGACACAAAGTTGAAAGAGGAAACATTAAATGAAAAGCATTTCTAGAAGCATGGTTTGTTTCAAAGCTTTGCCAAAGATAGCACCATTTTTACGTCTAGGCCACTTTACATTAGAAGAAATTTCCCAAAGAGGAGGGGGTTGGGGTGAGAGAAATGCATACTTAGACCCAATCACATCTAAAACATTTTTGAAAAAATATATTCTGAGGGAACAACAGTTCAAACTTTGTGAAATGTAGCATCACTGCATCTAAGGATCTACTTTAAACAAATTAGGGAGGGAATCCCTAAAAAGAAGCAAAGCAAAATATCCCCCCCCCCCATTTTATCTAGCCTTCAAGGTGGGTAGCTTTATGGCCAAAGACAGCATCATTTTGTGTCTAGGCCCCTTCCACATAACAATTTCTCAGGGGAGGGGGCATCCCATTTCTTTGGACCTCAAGTGCACTTATTCCTGCTCAGGTGGCAAAGGATCTGTCTGTGTGCCATTTACTCTGGGGACACCATTGAAAAGCAGTTATTTGAAGTGACCATACTGGGAGAAATCCTTGAGTGGTAATGAAGTAAAACAGGGTGGCATCCACTTAAAAACAACCTCAAAGTCTCACTAATAGCTAGAGGTTACTCTTTACATGATGCCGGTAACCCCAAATCAGTGTAACAGGCAGAGAGGGCCAGCACTTTAAAAGGGAAAAGTGACCATGGCCCGTACTTTTGCAGATGGAGGGCGTGGTATGATAGTGTGCATGGGGCATGGCTCCCTCGGTTATGGGCTTGTCCCTTCCAGAACCCCTTCTGATTATGTACCCCTTGTCAGTTAACCACCCCATACACTTAGAAGTCAAAGAGCCATCTGAGGTTGTGAAGTACAAACTGCAAAAGCTGACAATATAATTATTTTCATAAGGGAGGCAAAAAGATGAAGTAGAGCAATGTTGAACACTTTATGTCGCAGGGAACCGAAAACTGGAAAAGATGACAACACAATTTCCCCTAAGGAAGGGGGGGATAAAAGGATGAAGTTAGGCAATGCAGAAAACTTTAAGTCAGAGGGGTACCAAAAATTGCAAAGGCAGACAATACATTTTTTCCCTAAGGGGGCAAAAAGATGAAGTTTAGCAATGTTGAACACTTTAATTCGGTAGGGGTACCGAAAATAAGTTGAACTGTTACTGTCTGGAACACGTTTTTATGTCCTGCATGTGGTCAATATTAAATATGCACAATGTCATCTCGAATCATAATCAGTGAAACAGCTGTGTACAAAACAAAAATGACGACGTCTCTTTCAACAGGCCTCGGATATAAGGGAGAGGCCTAGCCCCCATCCTCGCTGTAAAAGAAAAGAAAGACGAAAAGGGAAAAGACGAGGAAAAGAAAAAAAAAGGCAGAAGAAAGAAAAAGAAAGGACAAAGAAGGAAAAGAGTATAACATTAAAAAAATTGTCTAAAAACGTACTCAAAATACATATTTCTGCGGGGGTTGGGTAGAGCTTCTATAGTTGGAATCAGCTCTCATAAAACCCTATTGAAGTGGTAGACGAGAGGAGGGCTACGATGTGCGAAAAAGGTGATGGATGAACGATTACTGCTAGCCTACAGATCTATAGACGTGAACATAATGATATCGTAATTACCCCAGAGCTTCCCTTTGCCGGTCTCATGGTACCAGCCTTTGACCATTTGAGGGGTGCCATGTCACAGCAGGGAGCTGTGACGTAACAGCTCCCTGGTCACAGCCAAAAAAAAAACGATGTTACTAAAAAAAGTATAAGTAAAAGTATATAACTAAATATAACTAAAAAATAGAAAAAAAACTAAAATGTAACTAAAAGAATATCGCTAAATATAACTCAGAAATAAAATATAACTTAAAATATCACAGAATAAAGCGAGGTTCTAAGCATGTTGTCATTTCACAGCCTTGCCATAGATACCACTATTTTTTATTCCTTGCCAAAGGCAGGCAAGGGATCTATGCGATGATGATGTGGGTGAATGTGTCTGCGTATGTATGTGTGTGACGCCTGCTTGTACACAGGATATCTCAAGAAGGGTGACTCCGAGGGATCTCATACTTGGCATGTAGATTGCTCATATTGAGTAGATGATCCCTATTGTTTTGGTGGAGGTCAAAGGTCGTATGGGTCACCAAAGGTCAAATGGTAAATAGCTTGGAAATTGCTTGTAAACACGATATCTCAAGAAGGGTATCTCTGAGGGATCTCATACTTAGCATGCAGATTGCCCATATTGAGTAGATGATCCCTTTTGTTTTTGGTGAGGGTCAAAGGTCATTGTAAACACAATATCTCAAAAAAGGATAATTGTGAGAGATCTCATACTAAGCATATGGATTGTTTATATTGAATAGATGATCCCTGTCGTTTTTGTGGAGGTCGAAGGTCATTTGGGGTCACATAAGGTAAAACCTCAAGGTACTGTCTGAATGCAGATTTTACCCATGAAAAAATGATGTTTTAAATGGTAAAATTTCGGCGCGCTTCGGGCGCAATTGTCACGATTCACGCCACATGCCTGACTAACCTTTAGTTAAAAGCAAAATAAATCACTCATTAGGCAAAAACCATTTCTGAGAACTACATCTCGCGCAGTCGCGCTTAATGCTAGCATCCAAATTTTAAAATACCTTCAGATTCCTCCTGTACCTGACTCACTACCCTGACAGTAACCTGCTCTCAGCCAAAAACAGCGAATTCCATCAAATATGAAATGCTAGAATCTCCTTTAATGGAGTAACTAGAGACGATTTTTGTGTTCTTAATATGTAATATTGCGAGAGCGCTGGACCCACGCTTGTAAACTCACGCTTCTCGCTCATTGTGTCCCTTCCGTGCACATCGTGCCTCCCCCACCCACTTCGAAATTTCTGGATTCGCGCATGCCCTTTAATTTACCATTTTTTCGGAGCGTTTCGCCCTCACCTTCGTAATTATTTGGTTAACTTCTTACTACATGCACTGTTGAAAACAACGAGCTATGTTCCATCACAGAACAAACATAAAAAAAATTAAAAAGAAAAATACCAAAAAGTGCTGCCAATTTTTCGAAATGAATGGACAAGACTTTAACTGTATTCTTTTGTATTTCTCTATTTCTGTTCACTAATTTTACCGAAATTTGTAAGCCTTTATTGTTCCAAAGCTCCATATAACCCCTGTTACTATGCTTCCCCACCCACAAGCTAACTTATACATCACCCTGCCGAAGGGGCCGTGTTTACTTTCAGTCTTTTTACTTACCCCTGTAGAGCAAGAAAAAGACAAAAGGAAGTACGTCCCTCAGACCAGAGTTACCCTTACTACATCGCATCGATCTGCCATATGTCAGACCATGAAGCTAATACCCTTAGTTCCATTGTCAGACTTAGGCAAGCTGAATCAGTCTGTGGAAGCAAGTGGTCCAGTTGGCATTTTAAGTACCTTTTACCCTGGAGAGAGCACAGAATAAAAATGTAAAAATCATAGTTTTGTTTTAATATACCATGTTTATGTGAAATTAAAATGTTTTAAAAGGTAACTTTTCAAATATAGAATGCTATGGATGCTTGAAAAGTGTCATTTCCAGCAATGTAGGGAGCATTTCGGCAACATTTTTGGTAGATACGCACCAACTGATAGATTCATGTCAACATCCACCCCACCCTCCCCCACACGCTTTTCCCTGCGGGTGTGTGCTCCTGAAACCTGTGGTCTAATATGCGCTCTACGCGCACCCGATGTAGGTGCTTGTAGAAATGATCACATTGTGATAAATTTAAGCTCTTCTGTTTAGTGCCCGTGTAATGCCATTTTAACTGTTTAAGATATTTTTAATGTTGTATTGTAATGTTCACAATTTCATAAATACCGCTAAGCTTTCAGGGGGGGGGTCGGGCCCGTCTGACACTCGGAATTTTCCCCTTGATCCCACCCATGGCTCCTCGCCGTGTTTGTCCCTGAAACTCAATCCGTCGGGTGAAGTGCTCAGCTACTGTTTACTTACTTAACATGGCCACGCTCCTCTCTGTTTTCCCCGAAATTTTCCCTGTGAAAATGTGACCCACCGTCAAAAGAAGTTACTCCCCGTATATCTGCTTTCAAATAGGCTGAAGTCGTAATGTTTAAAGGGACGGAGTGGTCGGGTCTTTGAATCTTTTTGTGGGTGCTTACCATTTTCACTTGGTCACGGTCAAAAGGATAAGTTGCTGACCACTGCTTTACATCATACATAGGTGTACGCGCCAGGGGACTAACACCTCCCCCGAGTTCGTGTAAAACCTTTTTCTCGGAGATTTTTGGAATCAATTGGACACTTTTCTCCGGTAAGACAGGGTTTTTTCTCCGACAAAATGGCCCATCCCCCTATCAAAAATGTCCCGTAACCTATGCCTCTTGAGATCAACTTGATGTAGCCTTGGAATTGACTTCAGTCTCTATGGTAGGTAACGCACTTACGAACATGTACATTTATATGTATGTGTGTACGTGTATTGTGTACTAAAGTTTCGAGGCTGAAGTTTTCAGAATTACAAATGAAACCACGAGCGTCACATACGTCTCAAATTTTGTCTATAAAACGTGTTTCTTCAGTCAAGCTTAGGAGGAACATGTTTTTCTTTCCCGCAAATAAAATTTGTTCAAAATTAATTGTTATTTTACAGTGGTTTTTCCAATGAAATATTGTCATTTAACGTTAAATTTTCACGATCATCTACATTCAATTTGCCTTCCAAGCAAAGTCATCATGTTCATCGTAATTGACAATTTTTAAAGTTCTGCAGTATATGCTAACAGAGCCAAGGAAGACAAGACATTGACATTACGACAAATGCATGATATGATCTTGCTTAGATGATTCTGTTAATGAAATTCAGCATTCGATGATTGAATTGAAAGGTGTCATGTATATGCCAATTTGTCAGTATAGTCCTGGAAAACCTTCAATCCTGTCACTGTAATTACCCGAAAATCTGATTTACTCCCCTTCGTAGGGAAAACGTTATTGACACGATGGCCTTTAAAGGTCTATGGACAATTAACCAAAACAGTTGTTTTACACAACATAGATAAAAAAAATCTGTTGGAATTATTTGAATATTTTTTACCGTTCTCAAGAGAGACCTCTCCAAAGTTTGACCATTTCTGAGATTTCTCATTTGCTATGCTGAAATTGTGATGTGGAATGTTACATAGCGTCTATAATTCTTTTGTTTATCTCTTGTTAATCCAATTACTGACCAGCTAGATTCTACTTTTGTTTTTAATGAGGACATTTTCAAAATAGTCAGCGGCTACTTCCAAAATAAACCCCTCAGGATATGCTATTATTACAACTGTCTTTGAAATGAAGATTAAACAAACAAAGCATAACATAAGACATCAATAAGTCCCTCTTTTCACGTTTAAAATTTGTATATGTATTGCATGTTTATCCATGATGTAAGTGCAAAACGGTAATTGTTTTGTAAAATCGTCAATATCTGATGGATTTTTATGGCAGTTACATCTATTTTTAACAGGGTTGTAATTAAGTCATTTTTCTCAAGTCAATTCCCAAGTCATTTACCATCAAGTCAAGTGAAGTCATAAGTTATTTACCTTCAACAAGTCAAGTCACAATTAGTCATTTTCTCTCACGTTAAGCCGAGTCACATGTCGTATTGACCAAAAAAAAAAATTATATAGTTAGCCCATAAATTACAGCGCTGTTCCTAGGTACAGTCGTAATATAGAGGTCAGGTGGTTAACTTCGGAAATGAACGTCAATGAAAACAAGTTGCAGGTTGATACTTCTCTGAAAGGTGTACGAATTATATTATCTCCATACTAAACCAAAAATAAGCAACAACTTCTCAGAACAATCAAAATTTTAATGGACCACATAAGTTTTAAGTACTTACTTCTACGTATTTTATTATTCTCTATTTTTAATATACTTTTCTTTTTTCCCATTGTATTATCTTTTTAATGTATTTTACATTGTTCTTCATTTTATTCTTCATTTTTCTGTTATACTCCTGTGCATTTAATTGCGTTGTTCGTCTATTCCGTTTTGTCTTGAAACTTAACCTTGACGTCTGTAAGTGCAATTCTTATGTTTCTTGGGCCCAATTGAAAATGGTTAGATTTTTCAAGTTGTCAGCCTAATGGGTTTAGCTCCTGCTAGTCAATTGTTCTTGTCAATTTGTTATGTTTCTTTTGCTTTTCAAATGTATTCTAATTGTATTGTTCCGAACTTTTTAAGTGCAATTATACAAAACTAACAATTTGTAAAAAAAAAAAGAAAAGCTATGTTCGTGAGTTCTCCGTAGAAATGAAAAAAAAAGAATTCCCTAATCAAAATATCTCTCAAAATTTTGCAAGGGGTACACCGCATGATTTATTCAAAGTTTTTCATGTGGTGAGGTAATAAGTATTCTCTTAACTTGTGTAAATAAACACCCAACAATTGATTGTACGCCTATAAAATGGTTCTTGTTATTTTCTCTACAAAATTCATGAAAAATAAAAGGGTTTATTTTTTATTCATTTATATCATGTGTAAAGATTTCTAAAAATTTCTGGAAGAGTAGCACCGAGGATGATGCCATGATTTCTTCTCATCGCGCAAGACGTCTTTGTGCGTATACGTGTACGTGTATGATAGAACTTACCTACGCACACAAGTAATTATGGAAATTTCTTTGATGTACACCACATGGTTCCCCAAGGGGTGATTTAAGACTTCATGGGGGTCAAACGCTAAGAACCAGCTGGGTGTTGGAAAATATAAAATATTCAACATTAACCGGAGCCTACAAAGACAGTAAATGTTTTTCGCTGAGCTCACAAATTAGTATTCTTTGAAACTGGGAAAAAATTGTGTCACTATGTACACGCACTCCTCCGTGATGTGCACGAAAGGCCTGTATACACGAGCAACGCTCCCAAAACATTTCCAAAACATTCACTTGCAACAAACCCAAAACACGCTTGTTTTCAAATTGTTGCGCAGTGTAGACTGAGTATGTAAGAATTTGAAAAGGTTTTGAAACTGTTGCAGAAGAAATGCCGTGTCAGTTCTTGAAAACAAGTTGCAGGAATGTTGCATGTTTGAAACAATTCGAAGTTCAGTTTTATGTCAGTTAGTGTCACATGACCGGCTCAGTGTCGTATTATACGGAAATGTTTTGGGAATGTTGCTGAGAGTATTAAACATTAAATATACTTCTTGGGAGGACTACAGACCCCATGTCTAGGCCATTTGACGATGAATATTCATTACTGGTTACTATATTACCAAATTGAAGAGATCCAATGGCGTTCCCAGGATTTCTCTCAAGGGGTCCGTGCAGAATGTTGTGTGATGGCCGGCCTGTTTTGAAAATTTTTGAAAAATTGGGGGTCCTTACATGCAATTTGGTGCAACATATGCTACCTTTCTGAAGTAAATTTGTGTTGCAAAATTTACGAATTTTTAGGAACTAAAAAAAATTTGAATCACCTAGGGGGCCATGGAGGACGCCTCTCCCCTTTGAAAATTTTGAAAAATCAGGTATCCTTACATGCAATCTGATGTCACATATGCTACCTTTTGAAGTAAAATTTGTGTTACAAAATTTACGTTTTTTTCAGGAAGTAAAACAATTGGCATCAGTTAGGGGGCCATAACTGACACCCCATGGCCCCTTTGAAAATTTTGGAAAAATTAGGTGTCCTTACATGCAATCTGGTGCAACATATGCTATCTTTTGAGGTAAAATTTGTGTCACAAAATTTACGTATTTTTAGGAGCTAAAAAAAGGGCATCCGTGAGGGGGCATGGCCCAATGCCCGCCCCCCCCCTGCCTACGCCACTGAAGAGATCACACTTCATAATAACAAATTTCATTAAAAATGTTCGTTTGTGTACTGATCTTGATTATCAGACTGTCAGATGGCAGGAAGTTGCATTTTAACAGTGTTTCATTTTGGATATTTTCTTGGTGATCGTAGGACACTCACACCACATCAAGTCTTCATTCCTTGAAGATTGCGAGTTTTGGCTTCGCCATTACATGTAATCCCTATGGGTTTGTAATTCCCTTGATCTGCACATGTAACACCAAATTTTATACCTTTTATCTTACCACGTGCTTTCCTTTTTTGTCCTTCACATTCCTTAGACATGGAGCGTTCTTCCATTTTCGTTCATATCATTAGACATGCGGGGCGGGTGTTCGACACCGTTGCTGCAAGGGGCGACGAATTTACCTTCATAGCAGGTGTCGAATATGTACTCCTCTTTTGACGTACATGCTGGTATTGCAGTCAGTGTGGGTGCAGGAGCAATACACGTCCGCCGGGCGGGCAAGCGACGAGCTGGAAAATGTTGGTAATCAGTGTTGTAAACTAAAGGAAACGAATGGTTGCTTCAATCAATGCTACACTCAAGCTATACCATTTCTCGACCCTTGTCTTTTCAATATTCTCGACCCGTCTTTTCAACAGCCGTTCCCCTCGCGGCGAAATGCTTTCTTAGACAAGTTTTATGGTAAAAATTTGACGCCACACTTAAAGACATACATTTCAATACCATCAAGTCAAACATATTCAAGTTAAACAGTTAAAGGGAAAATGCAGTCACCCCAATAAGGAAGTGTATAGTAGACTATCCTATTTCCTGAATGGCTCTTGAGAATCATGTGACAGTATTTTTCTCACTCAATTGTAAAA
>WURT03464555.1:0-22245 GCA_009936505.3 Holothuria glaberrima | reverse complement strand
TGCTGGGTTCCATGTCACAATAGCGTTTGTATTACCATCGTTATTTGCATTAACATTTTTGGTGAGTGGACAATTTGTTGTTGGACTTGTTATATCTGAAATAAATGTAGGAGAATCAAGATTGAAAGTAACAAAATCTCTTGATTGGGTAACCCATGTGAACTATTTTTTGGACCCCATTACTAATTATGAAATACAGAAAGATGTTCATCATTTAATCGGAGAAAAGTATCTTAAAATGCACAATATTATTCACAGTTACTTTTTGAAAAACAAAAACAGCCAAGGTAGAAAGTCTATTCATTTGATATCATCATATGTTTTAACTTAGAGATAAACATTGTTAAGTTGAATTCACTTGAACGAGGAAGTTTCTGATCTATAAGCAAGTGACAAAATATTTTTTCGAGGGGGGGGGGAGGAGGGGGAATCCTTAGGCTTGTCTGTCCATACCTTTTACGATAATGTCAAAGGAACATTGGCCCGTGTTTCCAGAAGCATCTGTACAGGTACACAGGACCGTTGTCATCCCGATGCCAAATTTAGCTCCAGGTTGATGACTACAGGCCGGTGAAATGTTTTCTTGGGAGTTATCGGAACACGATACTGGGTTCCACGTCACACGAGCCATTGTGTTACCTTGTCTGTTTGCGTTTACATCTTTGCTTGATGGACAATTTGCCGTTGGATTTGCAACATCTGTGACCCATGTAACACAGTCAAGATATCAGAAAGAGATTAAAAATTTTCCTTATCAGGGTGCAATAATAATGCGTTGCTACGGCCAGATAATTCAATAACCAAGAATTATTTCGATTACGTTTAAGCCATTAAACCAAGATCAAGTTTATTCTGAATTCAGGTATTTCCCTTAACTGCCTAAAAATGAAACTGTCATTAACAGTTGTCACTAACAATTGGTATTGACTTCCTTTGCCAGCCAATACCTTAATTTAGTCACAATCTTCTTATTAGCTACTGCTTTCAAAAGAACACAACGTTTTCAATGATTTCAGATGTGGGGCAAGAGGAAAGGGGGCAGAAATTTCGAACGGGCGTTGATTGGGCTCGTGAACTCTCTGTACGTTTTACAGTAGTTAAGACGGAGGGGAGTGAATGGGGACGAGGTCATTGACCGCTGTGGGTAATCTAAGAAAGACACTTTAAGCAATAAAAAAATAGAAAGTTACTAGTAACTAACTTTCAAATTTTCAATCACTGCAAGCTCATGGTAGTTAGAGACAATCATTGACCGTAACCTTTCTGCATTACTTTCCTTTATTGTAGGAAACGTTTTTAAAAGTGAATAAAATCGGATGCTGTTACGCTAATGAGCACCTTGAATCATTTGGGACTAATATTTTAATAAACATAAAGACAAACTGTTCCCTTCTGCAATGGTATGCATTTATTTCAGCAATAGTGATAAATAAGATGATTTCATATTACAAAGAGCAGAAGTAAAATATAAGATATTGCGATTGAAAGATATTTTTAATTATTAAACGGATGTTACCTATTTCTCTGCATACCAAAGGAGTGCGCCGGTGACAATTTCGTCCAGATACCCCAGAACAGCGTGTGAAATATGGATCAGGGCCTTGACAAACGATCCTACGAGGAAGGTCGGTAGCCCCACTTCCATGAGTAACTATTTTCATGTTTGAGCTTGCTGGGACATTTTTGTCATTTGTACAAACAGCATTTGAGCCGACTGCATAAATCCCACTAGAACATTGTTCTCTCAAATGCCCGACGTACTGGTATGTCTTTCCTCCGCTGTCACAGCTTTTTGTACGACAGTAACGTGACTTAACACCTACGAAGTGCAAGTAAGACTACAAGTCACCAAAAAGATTCTGTTGATTTAGAACCGAAACCGATAATAGTACAGAAACCCATAATAATACAGACTGCTTCCACTGTTCCTTCAGGAAGTAATCTTAAACTGAGATGTGTGTACTTTAAAGAACGATAAAATGTCGTTATCATGAGAACTTAAAGTGCATGCATATTCTTACTTTTCTCAAGTGCTTCCATTGCTTCAAAAACCAAAAACGTATTGTACCAATTTCATACAAAAAAATGTAAATATTCACGATTGAAAATGACTCCTTTCCCTTTTCATTTGTTTATAGGATTTTGTCTTTATCAGGTATGCAAATGAAAATTTAAAATTTAAAATATCAAAATATTAAAATCTGTGAGGTGTCATGTGCTTGCATCTTACCAGACTGGAAAAGCACTAAGAACCAAGTGAGAATCAGGTATTTTCTTCCATGAATTGCCATGTCTCCGAAGAATATCTAATATTTTCGAAAAAATGGTAAAGTTGTTCAGATTAAGAGAATATTTTAGTGTCGCTTTAGAAAGGGTGGATTATAGTAGCATACTTGACTTGAGTTAAGCTGAGTTATTTATTGTTGTACCTATTTTTAACAAGGGACTGACAAAATCTTCGCCAGGGAAAATTATGTTCACCTTAAGGAAGTAACTAGACTTGCCAACATAAATATATAATATATTGTACCATTGTTTGCCTATCACAGGGATATTTCCTGATATGTATGAATAATAAGTCTGGTCATGAGATGGCATCCCTCCAAGAATATTTTCAATTGAATTTTCCACATTGAAGAGTGAGGTATCAAATTAAACGAAGACCTCTAATGTGATGGAAGATTGTTTGCTGCTTATTGGCTATCTCGTCAAAATAGTGTTAGTGTATTCCAAGAAAATTTTAGCACGTTACAGAAAGGAATAAGACTACTTAAATTCAAATTGCAAATCGTAAAATATTCCCTGCGAAAACTGTAATGTAAAGTTATGACAACATATTAAAATCTTGATCTATCGACCATTTGGTAGAACAATATATCTACATATTCTGATTAAAAATGGAGAAGTAGTGGTATTCTGCACGTTATAGTAATCCCTCGCTGAAATAACAAGGACAAGAATGTCTAGAGAATATGCCCCTTCAAAATAACTTGGAACGCTCTAAGGTTCCTGTTTAATATTATTAAATTAGGTGGACTACACAAATGTGTAACTTTATCTTCCATCCATGCATATGGGATTCTCTAGAGTGAACGACGCAGTTAAAGAAATTTTCTTCTTTTCCTCCTCTACCTTTCATTTCTCCGCTCACACGACACTGTAAAAAATTCCTGTAAATTTACAGTGAATTTTGTGTAACATTTTCAGGACTTCTGTATTTCTTATTTACATGAAATGTTCTTGTATTTACAAAAGTTTTACGTCTTTCAGTTGGTTTACGAACTAAGGTTGTATTTTTGTACAAATGGTAATTAACAGTTACATTCTGTAAAACATTGCAGGAAAAACGTGTTTTTATGTTTCCAAAAATGTTTTGTAAGTTTAACAGACGTTTTACGCATTTCCAGTAGTTTACCAAAAAATATGTTTGCAATTATGCAAATTAGAAGGATACCTAACTTGCTGAAAGATAACACTCTAAACACTCTGCAGGGTATAGGTTATTAGTGATGTCACAATAAAGCATTGTGTAACCTTCAGATTGTTCAAACTTATCTAAACTCCTTTTAGCTACATAAGTGGGCGTGGCCAAAATTTTGACATAAAAATTGTAAATGTATGCTTAGGGCAGGTCTAAACTAATGAGATCTGTAGCAAATAATACCTTTTCGGACGGAGGATAAGTAGTTAATCAATACAGGTAGAGAATATTGAGATGTATGAACTGTATTTCTTTAAAAACTTTGTAGTAAGGTTATTAACTATAACCAAATTTGTCTTAAACGTGGTAGATATAACATAGCGTACATTCTTGCTGTTAATAAAATATTTTCAAAACTAATATTGAACGCCGCCTTTGGACTCAGGTCATCTACCCCGAGACACGAGGGGACATTGAGAAAAGTAACAGCATTTTCGAGGACGAATCTAATGCACATAATTTTCATTAAGTTATATGTTCTATAAGAAGTTTACTCCACCAGGATTTGAACTCGGGACCTCCCGCTTGCTAGTGCGGACGCTCTTATCACTGAGTTATGAAGCCAAGATGGTTTGGCCTTTGTTCAAACACTGTATGAAGCACTCGCAATTCACCTCCTGAGCAGGCACCATATATATGTCAAAGAGGAGATAAGTCCAGCTTGCATATTCCAAGAGTGTTCAATAGGTATCCAAGAAGCAAAACTTTGAAACCAAATCGTTCCAGACTCTAACAGATGTAATTTTTGTAATTGGGAAAAGTTTTTCATCATTTGTTAGCCATACATGGCTAGCCGTAACAAAAGAAACGAACTTTCAGCAGCCTGTAGGCACTCAAGGGAACTAGCTTAGCTTAGGTTGACTGCACTTTAAATCCTCCTCTGTCATAATACGTGTTTTGTGCTTTCTAAAACAATTCACTTGCCATGTAGGCTCTGAAGGGTACAGACAGTATTGTCTGCACGAAATCAATTTGTAAGCATAGGCATGACAGATCAGGGTAATTGAATTTTGTTTTGAGATAGATATATATATATATACACACATATGTTTATGTTATATCCTTGTGCCCACACAAATTTAAAGGGTACCTTTGGCCTACAATTACAAAATAATTATGTTCTAAAACATCTTCATCATCTTGTCATTCCTGTGCTGAGATATAAAATAGTGGATTTTATTCACTAAATTCAAAACGGTAGATCTCGCAACCATTTGAATTTTACTCTTGTAGTACTCAATTAACCATCTATTTTTTCCTCCAATTTTCCCTAGACACTGCACTTTGAGTCTTAATATGATCACCTTTTTATTGCTGTTGAGTGGCACGTTCACCGAAAAGACATTAGTTTTTAAGGCCATATAAACGTCAAATGAAGCAAAGCATCTTTTGTGAGTTGTACACTAATTAATGTAAGTTCAATATCTTTTAACACTTTACACAAAAAGAGAAAAATAACTTTTAAAAATTTAAGATTTATTATACGTAATATGCATTTTGAAATTCAGACTAAAGTAAACAGTACACTTCAACTCAGACGTCTTTGTATTTGTCTCGTGTGAGCAATTATTCAAGGAATGTATCGTGTCAGTACCACTTCTTCAAGAAATTGTTGCATTAAAGAAACACGTCTAAACGTTCGTAAATGTTTGTTTTTGTACTAATGGAAGCGACTATTTCCGTTCTGGTGAAAGCATTTGATACAAACGTGTGACTTTTTATATCGTGATAGAAGACTTGATTGAGCAAAAAATGCGAAATACGGCCCGAGAATTTGCACCACGGGAGTCTAAGCTCCTCAGAGTGAAAATGGGTTAAGAGGTTGTGGGAGGGACAAAACCAAAGACCCGGCAAAATGATGAATTCTAGTAAGGATGACTGAGACAAAAATTTCCGCTAGCCGAAATTATGGGATTTTGATTGAATAAAATTTTGGATTCATAATGCAATAAAGGTTAGAAATTTTGGGTTATTTTTAAAAAAAATGAAACCTTTGTTACTAGAGAATAAATTCTCTTCGAGAGTAAAATTAAAGAAGTAAACCACTGGTCGCTCTTTGAATTTATCTATATTGCACCCATTGCAATCCCCCCAAAAATGGAAAATCCGTATCCTCAACTTGCAAATGCCTTGCTTAGTATGACTAAATGTAAAGAGTATGGTTCATCTAGATTAGCATTGGGAACAGTAGTATCAATTTTGAACAAGCAAGCAAGACTAGTATGAAATCGTTTACTTGCCTTTTTTGGTTCAGTGTCATAGCAACGTTCAAAAACAAGGCATATTTCCATTATCAAGATCACCGCAAGTAACTTTGATCGGTTTTTTGTTTTACAGAAATTCAATAATTTAACTTAAGATCTTGTTTTTTGTACTTACCTTAAGTCTTTGGGTATTCATTTCTAAAATGAAGCATTCTAAAATATTTTATTAACTTTTTCAGTAAAAGATGTGATGAAATACATGAAGATTCCACCCTTTTGGTCAGTACTCAGGGGCGTATCTAAGAATTTTCAACAGAGGAGGCCCAAGGTTTGATTGATCGCTGTCCGGAGGGGGAGTCTAAGGGAATTGGGTGCTCCCTCCCATTTGGAAAATTGTTTGATGTTGGAAGGGGGCTGAGATGCAAAAAGGTGATATATTCGACACGTTTTAAAACATTCTCCTTTTTGCCTCAATTTTTTTCACGAACAACCGTCAATAAGGAAGGGGGGCGTGAGCCTGTTTCACCCCCGCCTGGACCCTCCACTGGTGCCAATTTGGCATAAAATGTATACCTATAACGGACGCATGATGAGGATATGTCTTGTCTAGCCTAGTCTATGTTTATTATAAACGTGTTTCAATGCAGGAGGGAAAACTATTTCAAACGTGGGCAACTTCAGTAGCTCCAGGGACTTCTGCACCCCTAATATAGCATTGGAAACCCTCGCAGGAAAATTGTGGAAGTGGGAAAGGGTTGCATTGCATCTCCTGAAATTGTCAAACAGTAATTAAAAGTTTCGGTTCTTGAGAAAACAAATGGAAATATTGATTTCCGATTTTCTATCCTAATTGTGTTTTTGAGGACCTTAAAACCTGGAAATTGCACATAGTAAATTCTCTTTTCCAAATATTTCCCTAGGTGGTCCCAGATCTTTACCGTAGACGCGTTCTTATGTAGAGGTTCAGCTTAGTTCTGACGAATGAAAAAAACCTCTTATTCAATATGAAAGACAGTTTGAAAATAACTGCTGCATATGCACAGGCTAGATGTCTTAAGTATATTATTCCACAAGAAGTTTTTATAAAATAGCATGTGAGTTCCCCATACATTAAGCTTAATTCAAAGGGCTTGTAAAGTAACATGTAGTTTATGTACCATTTTGTGGTGAAATATAAATTTATTCAAATCTAAAAGAAAAGGGAATGCTTGTATGCAAGTTATAGATGTTCAAAGTATAGAATGCGACATTTCCCCTCTTCTGGGAGGTATATTTCTTAGAAGGCCTTCGCTATGGCTATGCGCCAACCCGTAATAAAACCTTTAATGGCACACTAAGAAGGGTGCAGCATGCACCGTGTACCAGCCTTCCGGGCCATGCTACTGCCGAAGAATAAACTCAAGAATTTCTATTGACAGAGTCAATTCAAAGCTTACAACAGATAGCATTATTTTTGCTCTAAGAAACTTGAGAACAACAAATTTTGTTAAAAAGGCAGTGTCACCCCACCTCCCATTTAAGTCACCTAACATGGACAACAATTTCTCAAAGAATAGGGGTGGCATTCCCTCATTGCCTTACACCCAGCTAAATATAGGAAAAATCACTAGAATATGACATTTCCAAACATATAATCTGTTCAAGCATTGCAAAAGTAGTGTCATTTGCACCTTATCCAAATTAGACAAGTGCTGTGCTTTCCTTTTAGTTCATTCCCCCTCAAGATTGTCTCCATGCACCTGTGTCATAGGAAGGGTCCACGTGGGTGGAAAATCGCTTGTTTCTCCGTCTAGATAGAAGCGGCTCCGAGATATTCATTCAGGCTACGGCCTTGACATGTGATGACACTGTCGACTCATTTTACAAAGGAACATTACCGATGAAAATTGATGAACAGAAGCTAAGGTCCTTTCCCCTGGCTAAAGGCCTTATAGGCTACGTAATATTTACTCTTTACAGGTTGCTTTTCAGTGTAAAAAATCGTTTCAGGTGGCCAAAAGGGTAACAAACACTGTCAAACAGTTTATAAATGTCTGTTGAATGCAATTAACTCCTTGTAAAAATAAATATTATAACTTAATTTTTTTTTTAATTTTGAGCGAGTTCACCAACTGGATTCTGTCATCTTATTCGAAGGAGGAAAGGGGGAGGGGGGGGGGGGCCGGAAAAATCCTCTTACAGAACAGTGCCCTGGGAAAGTGTATAAGGTTTGGCGGCTGAGCCAACCACCTTCCGAGGTTTGACATTTTGTCAGGTGCTTTCGACGTTTTAAAACAAAACATCTCCAGTCTAAAAATAATTCAGGCCGATGGTGGTTGAAGGGGGCTGCAGTCTCTCCAAGGCATGGTTCCTCCCATCCTGTAGACTGCAGATTTTAAATGACTGACTCCCACCCGGTGTGGTTATGCACCTTATTCGTAAAGTAGGATCAGAATTCTGTGGCCTGATCATTAATTGTTTACCAAAATTCCAAACCTGGTATTCTAATATTCTAATACTAATAATAGGAAACCCCAAAACGCTTTGAAAGAGAGTTCGTTCAAACCTTATTGAACACCGGTGATGATCTATTTATGTTTTACGGCTTTTACAATTCACAATGTCATTGTTCTTTTTTCCTGACCCATTCAGATTGTTTTCACAAGCCAACGTCAGTTAGTATTCCACCACGCTGTAAAATACGGGTAAAATTCACGAACGAGATTACCCACTGCTTTTACCGAAGGCATATTAATCTTTTAAACATGAATCAAACACGTTCTATGTGTCAAACAAACATGGCAATAACATTTACTTCATAATTTCACTTTGACAATAGCATGCTCGGCAACTTGTCTCCTTTACTACTTATTAGTGTTATTCATCCTCGTACCAATTTAAGTGTTACAGATAACCCTTTTATTGTCAATTTAAAAACGAAAACCGTTTTCCCACCCACATTCCAACACCAAAACAAGGCGGGAACAATATAAAAATGGAGAATATGGAACACAGGAACAGAAGTGGACTTAGGTGCAACACAAGATAAGAAATGATAAAACTTTGATAAATGAAACCAAACATGCCTAATACACTTTGAAGCCACAGGAAGTACACAAAAGGCGTGGAGCAGGGGGCATTAGTTCACATTAAGTAAGAACCAAAAAAAAAAAAAAAAAAAAACACAATGAAAATGAAATCCAGTAGAATTTGGAAGCGTGATAAAAGAAATTAGAAACTCAAAAATGTTACCGAGAAATAAAAAAAATAAACGCAGAAGGTGAAATACGGCTATGGAAAAGAAATCATCTAACAAATTGTACATTGTTAAGAGAATACGTGGCAAACGAGTTGAATGAGTGAAGTGCTTCAGGAGAAATGAATTAAGGAGTCTGCTTGTTCTTGTTCGGGGAACCTGTACCCTAATACCGGATCTATTTAACATAGCAAGACTAATGGAAATGCTGAATATCATCTTTTAATTTGCTATCCATTTTTTCAGAAGACTTTCTTTATAAACTAACGAGAGGGAAGAAAAGCTTGGATATATACATCGTTCAATGACTTATGTGCTTTCTCCAGTTCATTCCTATACTTCTAAGACCACAGAAACATGCAACAATAAAACATGAAGACACTTGGAATATTTGACAGGGAAATATTATTTCAAGAAGGTTCTATCAACCTTGCAGTGTTTTGATTACCTAAGAAAATAAAGTTGCTGAAATGCTTAACCTGAAAGAGCTTTTTCATGGTCTTTCCAGATGAACTTACTGTCGATATGCGTTGGATGGATCCTTATATAGCTTTCTACCTTTTCAACTTATTTGCAATAAGTACACGATCATAAATAAAATTGCATATCATAAAACTATAGAAAACTTCTTTTTGACCAATATTGATAATCAGACTGTTGCCTTTGCGCCAACAAACAAACTTTTGTACCTCAGCAACAAGGCAGAGCTGTCACTGCATGTTATTAAGAAAACCATAGCACTATTTCTTGCTATATTCTTTAACTTATTATTACTTGTTCTAACTTATTGATTATAGCGATGAAATTGCTTGTAATTGCTAATTATACATGCACGTTACTGATAATGTTTTAGAAACGCTAAAAAAATATTCTTATTCAGGATACACTTATTTCTTTCTTACGAGTCTTTGTCTTATCTTACTGAGTTGCCTTTTTTTGGCGTCAGTTAACAGTTTTCGAGTTAGTTTTTCCTGCTCGGCTTTGACAAATTAATGAACCATCTTATCATTTTTACAGTACTCATCGGTTCATTCACGTACTAACTTAAGCAGTCTAATGAAAAGAAAAATAATGCAAGTTTTTTTTCTGCATAAACCCAACCAATGAATTAGAGAAGTAACGTATTTTGTTCCTGAATGCAACTGTCATAAGGTTATATAAAAAAGGACGTGCATTTATGCTAGCTGTAGGAAGTCTAAACCCAACCTTCAAGCAAGAACAGTAATTACAGTAAGAAGGTGTTATTTATTTACCAATTTCATTATTACAGTAAGCGGACAGGTGAGATATGGCGTCATTCATATTCATCTCTTAGCACTGCTGTCAGTTGTGAGTAAAGGTAGTTGTAGCATATTAGCTTTGTGAAACATAAGCGTGTGAAAAGGGGAACGGAGAGAGCTAATTGCTCATGCCCCCGCCTCTATGAAAAACCTTAGGAAAAGAACTAGGTGGGGAATTCCCATAATAAAGCAAAAAATATTGCTATATTTGAAATTGAAAATAAAGGATTGTACCCAAACGAATGGATCTTTTGGGCTCCGATTCGGTTCATTCGCCCGTTTCTCCTATTTTCCACAAGTCAGACAACTTTTAACATTATCTTATCCAGGGGGAATTGCCTTTAGTCGGGAAAGGTTCTCCCCAGTTGGGGCAATTATCCGATTTTGTTTGGGAATAATAATGGCCCTAACGGGTTACTTCTTTTGGTCTCAAAGAAGTCAATAGAAAAAGCACATTTTCAAATTTTCCTTCAATAAGTACTCAAAATTGCCAAATTTTCTGAAATTTGAAATTCAAAATATTTAAAGTTACTTCAATACCGTAATAGCCCAAAATTTTAAGTTGGCCATAATTTCGGCAACTCGTTTGGGCTTCGGATCGATGCCCCCCTCCCTTGGGGAGCATTCTCTGTCCGACAAATGCTAGTGCCATCCATGTTGTTAGATTTTTTGACTCACATATGGAGAGTCAATTAACCAATTGAAAGAGTGCCTGATTTATCCGCAATTTGTGTTGAGTTTACATTGTCAACATGGGCAAACACTTTTAATTGTTTGAATGTTTTGTTAGTACAAGTAGGAGCAACTATTTTTGGTTTTTTTGGAAGATCATTGACTAGCCTTGCAACGTCATTTATTATGAAAGACGACTTAACTAGGAAATCCGTTAACCTACATAACTATTAGGAAATGTGGGTAGATGAAGTTCACCATTCCCTATTTAAATACCATTGTCGAATGTTCTCCAGCAAGGTTTTTAGTTAATCTGACTCTTAAATGCAAGCTGGATGACGAAAACTATGTCTGTTTCAGATGCGGGGTGAGCTTAACTTCATCTAAAATTCAACAAGAAACATTCTTGGTGTTTTAATTGTTAAAATACACATTTATCAGTATTTTGCAGTAAAGTAGTACTCATACGTGACGACCAATGTCTTACAATTTATCATTAAATGAGGGAGCATGGAAATGTACCAGCGGCATAATGTGTGCTCACTAATTTACGATTGCATGTCAAAGGGCGTTAAGCAGAGGCTGCGATTCTCCTCTTCGAAATCCCACACCGAGGTCGAACTTCTTTCTCACCTACGGATAGCTAGTTATCACGAGGGTCTTGAAACACAGTTCAAAGCGCGGAGACTGTTTAAAGATCATTAAATTAGAGTTAGGGTATCATAATTCCCATATATACGTCATACTACATACCATAACCTAAATTTCCTGTTTGCTATGATAATACTGTCTCGTGTTTCCTTCCATATTCAAAATGAGGCAAGTGAAACATTTGCTCCTTTTGCCCATTTTCCTTTACTTATTTCAAGCCGAAGGGCAAAATACTTTTTTCAATCGTACTAGTATATGTACGTATGTGTATGTGTTTGTGCTTGTGTTTGTGTATGTGTTTGTGACTCATGGCTTGTAAAAACGTCATCTCAAGATAGCACTGACTGATTATTTTCATACTAGGAATATAGCTATTATTTTTGGTGGAGGTCAAAGGTCATCAAAGGTTCACAGATGTCAAAAATCGAAAACATTGTAAATACAATATATCTCATACTTGACATGTAGGAAGGTTATAGTCAGAAGATGAAGCCAATTATTTTTGCTAGAGGTCAAATATTATCTGAGGTCACCGGAGGTGAAAACTAGAAATTATTAAAAATCTCTTGTTAACACGATATCTCTAGATAGCAATTATAGACAATTTTCATACACCGTATGTAACTTTTATATAAAAAGAAAGAACCCTACTGTCTTCAATGGTGATCAAAGCTCATTTAAAGTCATTAAAGGTCAAATGCCGAGAACCTTGAAAAACATGATATTTCAAGAAAAGACTGATGGCTACTTTTCATACTTCTTATATAGATGTTTCACTCTAAGGTCAAAGGCCTTGTGTGGTCATTAGATAGCTACAAAACCATTTAAACTAAACAGAAAGTGTGTTGTACCTCCAAACTGTGTCCGGAGATTCATTACCAACAAAATTGATGTCTGCATTTTTCTACCATTTTAAAAATGAAGTTACAGAGAATTAATTTTATTTATTTTAAGCTGTCTCAATAATACTTGGAATTTGAATTATTCAATTATGAAATCCTGCCGAGACTGTTATCTCCAGACAATTTCTAGTCGGGTAATCCCCATATCGGTTTCGGAGAAGTCGTCCGGCCACGGATCGCGGAAATGTAGTTTTATTCTAGAGACTACAATTCCACTTATACCCCAGAGCTTGCAGGATCTGCACTCCAGGGCCCAAAGCAAAGGGTCCTGTTCACTAGTTTTTTCCTTCCTCGCTGTTTTCTGGGAGCTTTAGGTGCCTTTCTGTTGTCTCGTCCTACTGAAGTAATCAATTTTTTTTTTGCCATGGCATCTGCCTACCCCTTACAAAAAAAAAAAAAAAAAAAAAAAAAAAAAAAAAAAAAAAAAAAAAAAAAAAAAAAAAAAAAAAAAAAAAAAAAAAAACGTTCCGCCGACACTGTTCCCACACACGGTGCATTGCTTTTATGATTCCTCGCGTTTGGCATGTCAACTTTTTCTTTCATTGTAGCAACCCGTACAAAGTAAACAACGAAATGAAATGAAAAGTTTGTGTTCCTTTGATTGCATGACCTTTATTGTGCCAATCTCCTCTTACACTGGCAACCCCTGCGTGGTAAAAGAATAACTGTAGTGTCAACATTGTTATTAAAAGGCGTTTTCCCACCACAAAGTTTTATATCAACTAGAGCTTACATTCAAACGTGAGTAGATAATATGTTATTCAAAACATACGCTAATATAGTGTTTTTGTTGAATGTTTTAATCATCAGACACAGAAGCTCACGTCAGTGGAGAGTTCATGGACAAGGAACGCACACGTAAGGATTAAACAAATAATGAACTAAAGACAAAGAGGTATTTGTAATAACATAGCTAACGTCACAATCTAAACATAAATCATTTTACTTAACTTGCACACATTTGTAATACTCGTTTCGTTCATGTACATTCTGGTATAGGGTCGTTAATGGGCAAGTTGGCTTCCTGACCCTCAAACGTTGAACATAAACATTCAGTCTGAGATGATAAGCTTAAGGATTTTGGATATCCCTACTATTTTTTACGTTATGATGTAATGAACGTAAATTTACAAGATAGTTTCGTATGACATACCAACAGGGCGGTATTGGCCAAGTCTGGACTCCGACGCAGTTGCAGACTCGAGTCTTTATTTTTTGCTACACTTGGGCTACGTTCAGATCTAAGACGTGTTTGCAAAATGCAATTACTTTATAATTATCTAATGGTCCAGTGTTGATCATCTTACACAATTAATTGAATGACTGTGTGGCACAGAATATTACATCATCTCCTATCAATGACATTCACTTTAAAAATGTCCAGTTCAGATTGAACTGAAAACGGATCAAATGGAACTTAACCGGAAAAAGGATCATTATGTGACTAGTCTCTGCTCAAACCTAACCATTTTCTGTTAAAAATGAACCAAATCTAGCCAAATATTTATCTTGAGTTTGGTTCAGTGCCCATTTGAATTGATCCGGTTCAAATGTGAGCAGGACGTTTTTGGAGGACAGTCAAGGCACCGAACACATTGGAGACTTTTTAAACGTATGTATGATATGATAAAAAGGACTATAGAAGCAAACTAGACTAAGAATTAGCCCGAAATATAGAACATTTTCCGGAATGAAATTCACTGGAATCGTAATTTGCTCGGACTCGGGCTAAGTCGGCCCGGGCACAGCCTTTTATACCAATCTCTTGGACCATTTATCATCAGCATTTGATCTCCTCCTGAATTTGGCTGACAAAAATTCCGACCTGAATTTCAAAGTAACGATTTTTGTACCTTGCTAATTAGTGAGCACCTACTGCCATTCTAACTTCGTTCTCATTTTTAAGTGACCCATAACTTCTTTGTGGGATGGAGTGGAGTGGGGTGTACTCCCCTCCATGGGCTCTAAGTTTCACATACCGGAGTCCGCATTTCTATAAGGTTGCACCCTGCTTTTAAATGCTGTATCTCCACGACCTTTTCTTTTGTCATTGGGTAGCCCGACAACTAGGTATTAGGTGGGAAAATTGGACTTTCACATTCAAACCATGAAAGGAGAGGTCGTACTTAAAATTCGCAATTGCTTTGATTTCCGATGGAAAGTTTGGCATTAATATCACTTTTTATGTTCAACATCTCTGTCAATTAAATAATTAGAGGTACTGATCTTTCTGATATTACAAGTAAAGTAGTTTGTAGATACACATGAATTTTGAAAATTTTAACACAAGGCAAATTTTTCATTGATAATACCCACTTAGACAAAATTTTTTATCAATTTTCATTAAAAATACAGGTCTGGGCTCAACAAGACAAATTTTGAGCAGTGATGATCTAATACAAGCAGAGGAGATCACGCAATTGGTACTCAAGTACCTCAGAATACTCAAAATAAAATTACACTTGCAAATGACAACAGATAGTGAAAAGCGAAAGCTAAAATCTTGATTTATTTTTAGTGAAAAATGTGGTTATAAGGGCAAATGTGGGTAGCAGCATCTCTATGAATACCATATAATATGTTACTATCTTCACTGAAAGACATGGTCTTGGTAATAAGAGCGTTTGGCCTGCAAGCAGGAACGAATGTGAAATAGGGGTAACGACAATGTCGCAATTTCTTCCTTTTGGACAGAAAATATGCAATAAATCAATGGTTAAGAACTTTGAAATGTGTGGGGTCCACTTGGGAAGCATCAATTCAATATCTGCCAATCTATAGCTTTTCCATGTATTACACTACCTACTCCGTGAAGATAATGCATATCATATGGTACTTATGGAGATATTACTGCTCAAACGTGCCCCTAACCAATATTGTTTTAATTCCTAGTTTGCATGACTAAAGCTAAGGTCACATTTAAACTTCGATTTCTAGCCTTCGGCCGCTGTATACAGGTAGGAGAATATATATATATATATATATAACGCTTGCATGGTCACATTTAAAAGTGGGCCCACACGCAGCCTTTAACGGGGCCTGGGTGATGGCCGGACGGCAATCGGTCGATTTTCTTGGATATAGGCCCATGGCAAGCAATTCCTTATACCGTTTTCGGCCGGTCTCCGGTTGGTACTTGTCCGACACTCTTCCGATGCTCCTGAGGTATTCGTCAGGGTGCCGCCTGAGTCTTAAAGACCGGACGGTGTCCCAGCGGGCATCCGTACTTCACCTGTCGATTGCTGGGCGAACAAAGGAATCCGGTGGTCACGGATCAGTTTGAGGGTGCGGGATATAATAAAGAGATACTACTCTGCCCTTCTCCATTCGCCTCCCAAACAGTGGTGAAGTTTCCATATAGTCAGGGGGTTGTTCCCCTGACGTACTCAAATAGCCCGTCGACGCTCTTTTTAGGATTTTACCTTACTTCACTGTTGCACCATTATTAGCATTTCTTTCAAATGACATGATTAATAGAGTTGTTTTGAGGCCTAGATATCAAAATGCCAAAAAACGGATGTGTACCTGTATTATCTCATGAGAATGGTTATCATCTGTTATAGGAGGTTGGTTTCGCCAAAACTTGTCTACACACTATATTCGCACTAATGTATGATGGAGCTTTGCCTAGTACATTTCTTCCAAACCGGGCGGGATAATATGCTTACAAAATACACGGAATCACCTTCACTTCAACTTACCCTTACCATGAAAGATGTTGAGGAGGGAGCAAATATAATTACAAACATAGCCCTGTTTCCGTAGGAGATAATTGTCAACATGAACAATAAAAATAGTAAATGCAGATGTAAAGGACCTTCTGGTTAGAAAAAGAAACTGCTTCCCTAGTGGTAATGGCTTTAGAGTACCAGACTCATATCTGATAAGGATCTTCTGTTCTGCTTTTCTTCAAGTGAACATTTTCAAGGGAGCATTGGCATAATAACTCCGGCTTTCTTACTCCGTAAATGCAAAGTGGTGATCTGACAGTGTATGATAATGCCATGAAAATGCTTTTTTTCTGTATTTTCGTGATTCTAAAATGACAGATATTGCATCTATAAAGTTTACTTTCATTTTTCATGAAGAAGGTACTAAAGAGGGCCAAGCAGACCCTCCGTCTTGGCCATTTCCTACAGTGTACTTAATTACTGGCTATTGCAAAGTGGTCACACAATGATAAACATATGATGTACGACTTCATGAAAATAATGGTTCTTTATGTCCTTCTCTTTATTTTTAGTGATTTTTTTTCCAAAATTGTGTTCCCCCCTTTTAGGATTCTTGCCTTTGGCTCTAGCAGATTCAATCTTTATCTGAATAAAGTGAGTCTCTTTGTACATAAAATCTTATACCTAGACCTGACTAAAACATGAGCATTAAGTAAATTAAAATGGCCGTCTTAATTGTAGTATAGGAAAGGAAGGAATAGCGGTTTTCTAACTGGTGAGGAAATCTAACAGAAAATGTTGAAAAGCCATGACTTATACCGTGCTGAGGCACAGGGTATCTGGCCATTTTTTGGCCGACGCCTTGTAGTTGGCTACTCGCGTTGCGGGGCACGACCGTCGTCTGCTTGTCACCAGACTGAAATCCGGCAAATATATGGACTGACCGACTTAAAGGGGCTCATTGAGTTGACATCGATTACTTTTGTGACAATTTTGAAGGAAATCATTGCATGACAATGCTTCTAATTAGCCTCGTTACTCATGATTCACTTCCTACAGAGTCTGAAAATGTGAGAAATTGTATTGTTTTTGTGAAAAGGCATTGCATATGGTTACTACATAATGGTAAAAAGTGTCCGGTAGCAAAGTTGTAATAAACGATTTTAATCATTAATTACCCTACCATTGTCATTTCAGTTGTGAGTCAGATGTGCAGAATCTCTTAGTTTGACCATTTACCATCAAGATGTGAGTAAATCTCAACAGGTGTGGAAAAAGTCATGAATATTGTGAACCAACTCAATAAGCCCCTTTAAACCGAAAATGACCTAGCGCCCAGAGGATATGTCAGATGCCCGGCCGGACATCAACTGGACATCAGACGATTATTAAGCGATGACATTCCGATTCCCGACGTCGAGATTGAGTCTTACTCCGCGTTAAAAATGAATCCAGCACCCGCTCGATGCACAAAAATGTCCCTGCATCCGGCAGGTGACTTAAAGGTACACGGCCGAGAGAAATACGTTGGAAACTAGTCTTTAACCCATCGGGACTTATTTGTGATGTGCCCCTTCACCAATAGTTTCCAAAGAAAACTAAAGAAGACGCAATTTTGAATGTCCTAAATTTCATGCCCGTTCTCACTTGCGAGTGAAATTCATTTTTTGTACTACTGATGCACTAGGCTGCAGATTATTTCAAGAAGAGCAGAGCACCTTCTATGGTACTTATAGAGACATTACGGTTCAAAAAAGCCCCAAGATCCATATTTATCAAGGAAAACTGAAGAAATCGCAATATTCGGGTTTCCATTCTCAAGCGAGAATCAAAATTCTTCCTGTGCACTACTAAGGTACTAGGCTGCCAACTCCATGAATATACGATTATCTTGCTTGACACTTAAAGATAAGTTATGGCTCAAACGTCCCCACTAGACCCACATTTCCCAAAAAATGCTCAAAAATGCCCTTAAACACATATCTTTCACTGAAAATGTAAAAAAATTCAAGTTTGGATATCCCATTTTTAATATTCCGTTGTCATTTGGGAGTGTAATTTTGAGGCACTTGAGTATCAATTAAGTTTATAAATCAATGAAGTCTACAGATTCTTAAGTTGGGTTGTGCTTCCTAGTGTGGAACGCAACCGACCCCAGCCCTACCAAGCTCGGGGATGAGGTAGCAAAATTTAACATTCCAAACGCGCTGGGTAGTAGGGAAACGCAGTCTACTTCGCCAAAACTTATTTGGCATTCATACTGCCCTAGATTTTAAGAAGTTGCATTTTTGCTACACAACTTTGTCATAACAATTCTGCCCATTGCATGCGGGTCACCGATAGGAGAGAAGATTAGTATATCAGACGGTCTAGATTGAAAGAATTTTCTACCTTCAGCATAAATTGGTAATTAGACTGTTGCGTCCACTATGTATGAATGACTATTTGGCCTATGGGAGGAAATGTGACATCTAAACACTCTATATGGGTAACAACCAGGAAAGTACTACTTGAATCTTTCACGGGCTACAGTAATTGACGTTGCAGGCCGCGAGTGGCCCTCGGGCCGCCACTTGGAAACTAGGTTTTATAATTTAATTTTTTCCAGGAGTTCAGATTTTCAACATCAAGTTAAAGGGAATAAGCAGACTCATTTTCAAAAGTGAGATAAATCTTTTACATCTTCCTTAATTCCCTTAGAAGTATCTTTTATTATGTTTCTAAATAAAACTATTGAATGTTAAACGTAAATCAAATTACTATTCTGCATTGCTTTAGCAAACATATTGTCACATGACTTAAAAAATTAAATTGGGATACCATGGTATACTCACTCGAATTTGGTTGACTGCATATTCTCTTACAGATGTTTTTGGCTTCAAACCAAAAAGAATCAAGTCTTGCTTACTCTGTTCGTAATTAAATATTCCGAGTAATTTTTTTCTGTTATCATTTTTAATGACAATATTTTTACAGTTACAGTTGTGCTGACACACTGGTTGCATATTGACTGCTCATATGATTCTTTGATGGAGTTTACGCGCTTCAGGAATATTCTTTTTATTCAGGTTGTTTTTTTTTCAAAGTAGCTTTTTATGAAGTATCGCATAGGTTGTCCACTAACACTTTCGCAAGTAGATGGCTCACTGGATAATACTCACTTCAATCTTATTTAAGAAGTTGTTTTTATTTGAGTTCTTGATTAAGACGTCACAAATCACGCATCAAATTTTAAGAGAGGAGAATGAAATTTGATTTTTCTAGTTTCAAAATAAACCTGAATTTATAACGAGCAACTTACCTGACGTTCAAACTACAAAAGGTCCTTTATGAGGTTCATAACTATTCAGCCGGGACTAGAACAGACGTCTTACAAATTCAGCATGCATGTGTTACAGGTCAACCTCCTTTATTCACTTTCATTACTTAATCTAAATAAGGAAATGAAGACGCACGTTTTGTCTGCTCATGGTAGTTTAAATTGCTGCGGTTGAAATCAAATCTGAAACGGAGCTGTGTCTTAATTATGAAGTCAGGAAATAAAGACGGAAAACAGTTCAACTGCTTTGAGGTTAGAGTAATTATTAAATTGAGCAATAACTTTGTAAAGGATTTGTTTATTTATTCAATGCTCCATGTATGTTTTGTTCTTACTCAGATGACAATCGGGGAAGATGAAGAAATATTTAGACAGTTTACTTACTTTCGTTATCACTAACTTTGACAGCTACATCTGGTACTAAGTGAAAATTTATAGCATAACATCGAATAAGTGTGTAGGGATAACTAAGTTGTACAGCGAAAAATATCCACAGTGGCAAATAATGTTCCCATGGTAACTATTTAAAAAATAATGAATGTTTATGAGTGTGATAGTATGAAAAATTTTATGAGTTGAAGGATTGAACGTTCTATTCAACGAGGCGAAGCCGAGTTGAAAAGAACGTTCAACTTTCAACAAATGAAATTATTTATACGATCGCACACGAATGGAAAACATTCAATATTTGTTTATATAAACCGTACTTCCTAAATAGGCCAGATTTTGGTGAAAATTCGATTCAAGAAACGGATAGGGCTAAATTCCGTGCGTTATTCTAGACTAACCCAAATGGATTACACCGTGCAAGAGTGCCAGCTAACTCATTACATGTGACCACCAATCCTCCGATCAAATGTAGATTTATTAATTAGGTGTTATATAGTACATGTTATGTAATGGCCTATTGGTTAAGGTGTTGGACTTGTGATCCAAGGATTATCGGTTCGACTCCCACCGGGGTCATTACGTTGTGTCCTTGTGTAAGAAGCTTTATCTCAATTGCTTGTCTCTTCTCAGGGGCATAGTGGATACCTGTAAGGGTTACTGTCGTCGGGCGCGTCGATAGAGTTGCTGTGCTCTGGAGGGATTGTCTCCGGGACGATTTTGTTGAGCAGGGTTAATATTATGCTTCACCTTTGATTAACTGCCTTGAATAATGGCCACTTCAACACACATATTACTATTTAACTAATATTACCTTAATGTGTAGATGTTTAAGGATGAAATACTCTTTTTCCTTTACGAAAATATTATTTTACATACATTCAGTGATTATCTTGAACTAAGTTTTACTATGCGTTAAAAATCAGTATTGGCAAAAAAAAAAAAAAAAAGAAAAAAAAAAAAGAAAAAAGAATAGCATAGGCAAATAATAACTTTGCAGAGAGGTAGGTCCACTATTCACCACAGTTCCTGTGACTATAAGGTCTCTGTTAATTCCTTGGGTTGTGATTCAAGGTGGTCGTAGAGTGACCGTCGAGAATGTGGGATGCTGAGAACAGTTATAAAGAAAGGATTCTTCACATGAATGCCTTCTCAGTCATGCGTTATTCTTATATTACGGACACAAGCGAAAAAGTAACTAGATAAAGCCAGGGGGTTGAACTTTTCATTTAGCTACATAAAATCTAACTTCAGTTTGCAACTGAGCGCTTCGTAAAGCCCGGGTCATTTTGAATAACTTGCTCCTCTTGAGAACAGACACAGTTTAACTAACGGGACGTTACGAACTCGCCCTTGGGGAGTATATATCGTACAATTCCCACAATGGTTCTGCGACCACATTCAAAGGAAAAGTAAAATCCAAGTCGGGAGAGGGTAATTTTTTTCGACAGCGAGAGAGGCGAGAGAGGTGGGGATGGTGAGGATGGGCTAACTTACTGGCGCCACCCATGGTGAGTTTTCATGTCGTGGTTAGTTACCCTTGGTTGATAACGAGAGGCAATGTCGTCAGTAGTATAGTACGTGGAAATGGGACCCTTTTGTGGAGGTTAAATAGTGAAGGGTAGAGAATAACGTTATAGAAGGGAAAGAGCGCCACCACCAAAATACAGACATTGTGACTGAGCCATCTCTTGTCTTACCACTACTGATAGGCTATATGGGGTTTTCCATTACGTCATTACTGCGTCATCAAGAAAAGCCTCTACATCGATTAATCCGTTATCATATGAGTTTTTTTCATTTATTTTGCACCCTTGTAGAAAATTATAACTGGCAAATCTAAAATTTAAGGGGTCGGAGTAAACTTTTCGAAAAATGGTTATGTCAAAGGAAACACTATGTCTCAACCTCAGTTTATACAGTTTTTTTTTATTTTAATTATAAATTTTACAAAAATTTGTTCATATTGAACAAGCAGCTGTAGTTATGAATCAAGCCAGAGTGTCTTATTTTTCGCGTTTATTTCTGCATAATCTTTTACTGTCTCCATTGAATCATAGTAAACATGGATACTTAATGACGAAATGAACACAGTTTTAATTTATTATGTTGTACTTCTTATATTTCCACAGACATATGTCTGTGACACACAATTGGCTGATAAATATCGAAGTAATGGCCTCGTTATGTTGGCGGTGGGAAATTTAAAATAAGAGAAATACACGTTCCAACGTTCGATAGTGTTACATGAACCTCTGAAGTTATCGCTTAACACTATGGACAACTGCCAGCTAAAAAGCTTGAACTGTAAACCCTTGGGGTAAACCTTTCATCAAACTTGTTAGTAGAGAACGTGTTTCGATGGCCGTTGTGTCTTGGATGATTGTGCTACACTTTACTATTGTGAGTATCTATTCCACGATATCTCTACCGCCGTTGCCAG
>WURT03464444.1:0-22245 GCA_009936505.3 Holothuria glaberrima | reverse complement strand
TCGGTTGGCGCGGAGCGGACAAGAAAATGTTTGGCTTTACAAACCCTCCAGATGGCCGGAAACGGCACTTCCCGAGTTTTGTAAGCTACATTTACCCAGCCTTGAAATATGGATCTCATTTCTGCAATTTTCTCAATTTATGAAAAAAATCAATCTATGAAAAAAGGTAATACATGTGTTCTAAGCTGCATGTATCCAGCCTTGAAATATGGATCTCTTGTCTGCAATTTCTCAAGTAGTGAAAAAAACATCAATCTATGAAAAGTGGTAATACATGTTTCTAAACGGAGTGCCACCATCAGTTGGCGCGGAGCGGACAAGAAAATATTTTGCTTTACAAACCCCTCAGATGGCCGGAAACGGCACTTCCCGAGTTTTGTAAGCTACATATACCCAGCCTTGAAATATGGATCTCATTTCTGCAATTTTCTCAATTTATGAAAAAAATCAATCTATGAAAAAAGGTAATACATGTGTTCTAAGCTGCATGTATCCAGCCTTGAAATATGGATCTCTTGTCTGCAATTTCTCAAGTAGTGAAAAAACATCAATCTAAAAAAAATGGTAATACATGTTTCTAAACGGAGCGCCACCATCGGTTGGCGCGGAGTGGACAAGAAAATTTATGGCTTTACAAACCCCTCAGATGGCCGTAAACGGCACTTCCCGAGTGTTATAAGCTACATGTACCCAGCCTTGTAATATGGATCTCATGTCTGCACTTGGCAAATGTGGGTGGGGGGATTGAACATACCTTTAGCCCCAACACTTTTTTCATTGGGGCTTAGCCCCCGAAGCCCCCCCCCCGGTTCCGCCTCCACTAGTTAATTATGATTGTGCTTATGAAGATAGTCAAACTTTGACAGAAATTTTTTCAAGGGCTTTTGAACGCCATGTGGGACATAATAAAACACCAAACGTCTCATCATATACTACTAAAGTACTATGCTAAGCGAAACTCCAGATCTTGCGGGAGGTTCGTCCGAACCCCCTGAACCTCCCCTGCATACGGGCCTGAACTCCCTAACATTTGCATTTGGCCCTTAGATAGGAATGAACATGTCAGTGTTGTCCTCTATGTTGTGCATACATTTTGATTATCAGGCTATACTGGGGTCTAAGAGCCTGCAGACAGCACGCGTAGTCTACTACAGATCGACTGTCAACTACTATTTAAAACTGACCGTATATTGGAGATGCAACAGTAGAAATTTGATTGCGCCGTTTACTGCACAAATCTGCATTGATTCAAGAGCAGTAAAAATTATAAAATGAGTTAATGTTCGTTTTATTGTTATACAAACTGCGCAAAACTTGTAACACAGGTTGTTAAAATTTACGTTTCCATACTTGACTTTGAACCTATATGAATTGTAAGTGGTTATCTGAAAATGTGAATATTTTCTCAATACATGAAATCGAAAAAAAAGGTGTTCATGCATTACACAAAATTTATATCCTTTAAAGGTACCGTCCACTTGAAGGTATATACTTTGTTATCATGTAAATTTGACATTCACTTGTCCGTACCCTTTCGAAATAAGGAAAAATAGGCAAAGCTAGTGTTGGGTTCGTTCACGAATCTAATCTTATTTTTTCATTATCACATTCGTCACTTCGCCAAACATTTTGAACAAAGACGGGTTGAATTATTAGCACGCAGATAATTCTTCCTTTTCCTCTTTAGGACTGTATAATATCGTTTCTACATTGTAACTGTTCTGAAAGTATTGCTATTTTGTTGACGACACTTACACAAAAATGACCTCACGTGTCCTCATATTCTAACAAACTCCCTGAAAAGCCGTTTTACTAGGAAAGTCTTCTTATTGATCTACAAGAATTTGTAGAGATTCTGCATTATTTATTTCCACTTAATTTCACTCTGAGTTGATAAATAATGAAGTTTCTTATGAACGTTCTAATGCGTAGCTGCCCCGTCAATTGGTCAAATTGATAATAAAATTTGATTAAGAAAAGCTTCAACGAGATTTGCAAATGGAGAAATTGGAGAAAACCCTTAATCCTGTTCCTAGAGATAAAATAAGCTCTTGAAAGTGTGTCCTTCCTGGAGTAAGACCTAGAGAATCCATTTCATGAAAAAAAAACAGGCAAAGTCTGCAGCTACGGCTGCGATTTCTCCTTACTATCGAATGTACTTAAAGGTGTGACACTGGAGGAACAATCGAACCACGCAGTGTGTGTGTTGTCACTTAATGTTGACAGCAAGTGCTGACAATTTGAAATTTTAAGCAAAAGTCGAAAAAGGATGACACTCTTTTAGATTTGATCAAATTTTACAAACGCAACCGTCAGTCAGGCGGTTGTTAGATTTTGTAAGACTGTACTCTCGCGGAATATAAATACATAACAAAAGCATGTGAATGCCGCATTCATTCGTGGCCATAATTCAACTGTAATTTGTGCTGGAGTGTTCATGCTGAAGAAATTGGAGTGGTTACATATTTAATAAGTGAAAGAGTGAGACGGGCAGCCTCAAATGTTTATTGATATATACACATTTTATCTGTTATTCAAATGAAGTTACGTGCCAAATCCGTGCGTACTCCTTAACGATTATTATCATGACATGAGTCAAGCATAATACTACACAGTATACTCTCATTAAAGACTGACGTCACTACGTCGAAAATTTCCTATTTTCCGATTTTCAGCTACCTCTTGCAACTAATCTGTAAATTATTTTCCTTTTCCAGTAACAATAAAGTCATCGTCTCGAGTAGATCTTTCTGTTAAAATGCCAATAACTGGTGCTTACTGGGAATCCGGTTGAGGCTCCGAATTGAAGTCTTCACTATGACGAAAGAGAACACAAAAGAATATTTCATTTTCTGCAAAGTTAAAATTCATATCTGAACAATTTGCAATCCCATGGATTGTGGCGTTTCATCTACTAATTAATTACATAATGGCGGACGACGAACGCTATCGTTTGGTAGTATTTGGTGCTGGGAAAGTTGGAAAGAGCTCCATAATATCCCAATTTTTGTCTAACAGATTTGAGGAAAAATATAAACCGACAGTAGAAGATTTACACTGCAGAGAATACCATATCAATGGACATAGCATCAATGTTGATATCCTTGATACCGCAGGAACGATGCAGTTTCCAGCTATGAGACGGTTGTCCATATCTACAGCTCATGCCTTTGTCCTGACATATTCAATCGATGATAATAGCTCGTTCGAAGTCGTTAAACAGATCTACGAACAGATACGAGAACAACGATCGAACTGGAGGGAACTTCCAATTGTCGTAGCTGGAAATAAGCTGGACCTTGAAACACAGAGGCAAGTATATTCGGACGATGTCACAGAAGTCATTGCTACCAACGAATGGCAGTGTGGTTTCTTAGAAGTCTCCGCTAAGGAGAATTTTTTGATCTTGGATATTTTTCAGAAGATTTTAGAGCTAGCGAAACTGCCAGTAGCCAGAGAACTCAGTCCAATTCTGAAGCGAAGGATGAGCGAATATGGCAGTTACAAGGGTAAAAACCGACGGAGGCACGACAGCGACGAGTTCAAAGAAAGTGAAAAGGATATGTCCAGAAGCCGCAGTCTAATCCGTAGAACTCGCCCAAAGTTCAAACCAGCCAAAGACCCTACTAAAAATGACTGTGTCATAGCCTAGCAGTGGCAATAACAACAGCTTATTCATGTGTCTTGTCAGCATTTCGCTGTGGTGTATGTAATTGCAATTTCTCACTTTTTTACCATCTTAAATGTGGCGATCATTTTATGCGCTGATATTGTAAGAATTTTATCTACAGTCACATGATACATAATTCTCTTCATGTGACGTCATTTTACTTCCTATGACGTAACATGACAAAGGTAAGCAGGGTGCGGGAATTGTAAATTGGCAAGGCTCAACTAATGAATCTTACTTTGACATTTAAAAGCTTCGAAAAACACCCTCTGAAAACATTTTTGCAATAGGTATGCTGCAGGATATAAAGATGGATTCGATATTGCTTCATTCTGTTTGCTAAATTTCTTCAAAAGTTTTGTCTACTGTGCATCAATTTCGTCTCAGCTTTTCAGTGTAACTTGAAAACTAGATAAAACATTCAATGTGTGAAGGACTCGATTTATAGCATTCCGAAATTAAATTCAACAACGCGAAGCAAAGGTTCCTGTACGTCACAATCTAATCTTACTGTAAAATTGTCTGCCTACTTTAAAAGACCTTATGCATATGACGTCACAGAGCAGAAAGTTTTCCCTCGTTTGAAGGCAAGCGTGCACCTTACTCAAACAAATGCAGACATCTGATTGATTTGTAAACCAATCGGATACGCGCGTCTTCTTCACGCGCGTGGCGAAGTCTACTGGATGCGTGTCATGTGCTACATTGTTTTCAAGTTTCAAGTCTCCTCCAAACTGACGTCAGGTGACGTCAATGCATTAGGTTTATACTAGGGTTCAACCGGCCCCATGCCAACCACCCAGATAATTTCCACAAGTTAGACGATTTTATCTTTTTGTATTTTTGAAGCATTTTGTTATGAAAATATGGTGAAAAGTAGGTTGAAAGGACATTTCAAAATTTTACAGGGGAAGCATTGAGCCTGTCTTTGTCTTAGACACACCTGCTGCGCCCAGTGGCTTTGCCCTCACGAATGATCTATCTTTTTGCAGACCTTTGATGCATTCCCATTTTCCGTCCTTAAATGACATCTCTTGGAGGTAGGGGCATAGAATAACCAAGACATGCAGGAGGAAGTAAGCTAGATTGATCGTCCTTCCTGACCTGATCAGGAATAGGGCTTCCATCCACGCATTTTCGTTTACAGTTCTTTCGTGTTTGTATCTTACGTGAAAGGTGGCCCATGGTAAGAGTAGACTTGAATACAGAGTCTGGCATAAACTCGAGCTAAATTAGACATTGAATCAATGGTAATGTAAGTCTGTCGATGTGCTCTCAATACAGGCAGTCTATCCAATCTGTCACGGGTTTACGTAACATATACTAAGTGCACTGAAATACACATGCATTCGCACAAATTGTTACCACTAAGACTGAATTTTAGCTCATTCATGATGATTCCATCTTCTGATCTGTTTTAGAGTTCCTTTCCTTAGTTCTGAACACAAATCCGGCTATCGCAGTCAACCACTGTTTGTATTAAGCATCTTTTAATTGTGGCATCAAAAAATTTCTCTGGATTTCTGCCGTATTGTGCAAATGAACATAAAGTGACAAACCCTAATTTTGAGTTGGATCCCTGTAACGGATCCTGACTATCTGAATGTGATGTTTTCAGAGACATATTTACTCGGGTTCCCTTATAGCATTGACAAAACTATCAAAAGTAATTCTTGCCCTTCCGCATTTTCAGATTTTGTCGAGTTGAAGTTAGGTGGTGTGTGCACTGTGAGAAGGCGTAGCCCCTGTCCTTCTCAAGCTCCTTAAAGGCATTTTCCACTGGCTTTTTACAAGGGTCTCATGTGAAAGAGAAAAAAATCCAGTTCATGCCCTCCAAACCCCAAAGCAATACTCTTTCCTAACTGGAGATATCTCATATTAAAGAGTACTTATTTTTGTCAAAAAACACCTCCAGTTCTCATCAAGGTCGCAGAATGTTATGTAAAGTGGGCACATTGCCTCAGATTCCTTTTGTTTTTCTTTATAATTAAAAGTTCCGTTTGTCCTTGAAATTTGATACTGTTGAAATGTTTGAATTTGTTTTCATGTAGGCGGTGCCAATATCTTAAAGAAATTCAATTCTTTGTCAAATTAATGTGCCACGATGATATTACAGATTTCCCATAATGCACTTCATCTTGAGAAGAAATTACATTTCTTTGAAAATTAATATCTTCAAACGCTACAAGCTATTGAGATGCAGTTTTCACCTCCTAAAAGAGAACAATTTTCGGCATTTTTTAAACTCATTAAATTTTGTCTTTGGCAAATCCCTTAAAAGAAGTTGCTGGTGACAAACTTGAGTACCCCATTGTTTGTGGCAGAGGGTACTTATGCAAAAGCACCAGACCCCACTGTTTGGGGCAGAGGGTACCTTATGCTAGAGCACCAGACCCCAGAGTGTGACCTAAGTAAGAACTTCGACCATGTCAGATAACATTTACTCTACTAAGAAGACTGGTAAATAAACCTTTGATGCATAGATTATTATGCATGGGAGACACTTATTTCGGTGGCACGTTTGTCTTAGGTGTAACAAAGCAATTGTCAAATTTGCTTCTTATACGATGGGAGATTCTTTAACACTAATGTATGTTTCAGGCACATGTATAGCATAACTAACTATAACATTATACGGTAACCATAAACTGGTACAGCTTTCCAAGAGAAAAAAAGTAAGAATATTGCCACAACTCTTCTACCACATACCGCTACAACTAATCGCCATATTGAATAAAATGTTCACAGTGCTGAAACTACATTTGCCTTCCGACAAAACAACATACATTTGTCACAGGCTGGCTATTTATCCTGCCATGAATATAGGCAATCGCAACAACTATATAGCCGACGGTCACAACTCCGTACTTCTACTACATGCTACATGACCACAAGTAGAAACGGCAGACTTACATACCGCGATGATAACATACCGCGATGATGACATACCGGTACTTTCACTAAAGACTAGATAAACAAACCGCAAAAAGTTAAAGGCATTTTCCACTGGCATTTCACAAGGATCTCATGTGAAAGAGAAAAATTTCCAATTCGTGCTCTCCAAACCCCAAAACAATACTCTTTTCCAAACTCGAGATATCTCATATTAAAGAGTGCTTATTTTTGTCACAAAATACCTCCAGTTCTCATCAAGGTCACAGATTGTTATGTAAAGTGGGCACATTGCCTCAGATTCCTTTTGTTTTTCTTTATAATTGAATGTCCTGTTTGTCCTTGAAATTTGATACTGTTGGAATGTTTGAATATGTTTCCATATAGATTTAGCACAAATCTACACCATATGTAGGGCATAACAAACAACTTTGCTAAATATTCCCTACAGCGGCATTAATATCATAAAGAATTTCAATTCTATGTCAAATTAATGTGTCGCGATGACATCACAGATTTCCCATAATGCACTTCATCTTGAGCAAAAATTGCATTTCTTTTGAAAATTTGTATCTTCCAAACGCTGCAAGCGATAGAGATGCGATTTTCACCTCCTAAAAGAGAGAAATTTTCTGCATTTTTTGAACTTAAAAATTTTGTCTCTGGAAAATCCCTTGAAGAACTACAACCCAGTGGAGTAGCCATGAGGTCAGGAGGTAATGCCCCCAAATTGTTTTGTAACACATCCTTGCCGCAATCCTAAATAATTTCAAGCGATGTGTTTAAAAATTGGAAGAATTTTCTTCAACAGACGAAAATTCGACATTTACATTTTATATACAAACTTGATAAATATGACCAACTTGGCAATTAATCAATTTGGCCAGTTGGCAGGTACGAACATAACTGAAAGCAATAACAAGAAATGATGGTGCCCTGATCTAATTTATCAAAGCATAGCTTAATCGCATCATGGAGCTATTCCGTAATAGGTCCATGGTTGCATGCATTGAATCCTTGCGGTGTACATGTGTGCGTGCGTGCGTGCTTGCGTGTTTTTAGGAAGGTGTCACGGCAGACATGTATTCATTATATTGGTTGCCTCCGCCCCCCCCCCCCCTTGAGAAAAGCCTTGCCCCCATACTAAAGAAATTCTGGTAGTTCACCACTGCTACACACCGCAATTCTTCCATTTCTCCATTACAGGCTACATACCATATTCTTTATTTCTTCACTACACTCTACATACGGCCATGTATAAACCAACCAATTACATACCGCCACAATTCTCTACCTTCACTAAAAGCTACATAACACCTTAAAGAAATCCGCACCAATAACACACAGCTATGTCTCCATACCTTTATTACTTGCTATATATCGTCATTTCAAGTTTACAGCCTTTGTCAATCTTCCTTACCTTCATTCGCAACTTTTTTTTGTATAGATTAATTGCATAATCTACATAAAACAGTTAAGTTTGTCTGATCATGTTAAGATGCCATTTAAGTACATCATTATTAATGGTCTTTGGAGATATCGCTCTTAAAACGTCAATGCATTGATTATATTTCAAGGAATGTTGCCACGGTAAATGAGAAATTGAAACATAATACAACTGTTTATAGATTTTTAAACTTCTTTGAAAAAGACATGTTTTACTTCTTAAATGGTGCACAGACCACGCTTCCAAGACCATGATACAGACCTTCTTATTTCATTCCGTGGTTCATTTCGGTTGCCGTTTAAATTAGCTTTCAAATAATTTATGAAAAGTGATCGAAAGCACGTGATTATGCATCACATTGGAATGTTTAAAGTGAGTTCTTCGTTTACCATAACAGGAATATATCACAACTGCAAATTTTGTCAAACCCTCCCATTATACCATCTTGTATTACAGCAATTTCTTTTAATTTACGGTCTTATGTGTTTTAACATAAGCCCATTGTAAGGTTACATTACCCTCATAATGAGTGCTCGAGCCAATGTGAAGAGTAACCATATAGCATGACAGCGGAAAGCATAGAATTTTCAACCAACGTAGTGACTGATTTTTTCTGTTTTGCAGCAATGTTTATGTTATATGTTTTAGGGTCTAATTTGTAAAGTGAATTCTGTAATGTAGTTCATACGAAATTTGATTTGATGGGTGATACACTGTATTTAGAAGTTAATACACTCAGGACATCCTCCTTTCGCACTCACGACTTAGTTCTAAAGATTACAGCTTGAGTAGGCTCATGAATCACTAAACGATTCTTTTTGACTGTTCAACTTTCGTTAGGTACGAGAAAATCTTCCGCAATTGTAGACAGTAATTTGATGTATTTCACGAAATCCGTAGTTGCACGTTGCTAATACGATGAGAAACACTCAGTGACCGGTTTGAATCGAAATTTTGGCAGATAATGATTTCTTTAAAGAATGTCATTTCAGCAACAGGTCATAGGAATCCTTTCAACCCATCTACTTGTAAAAGAGTGAAACTTATTCCTTGATAGGTAACTACAGCTATCGACACTGTTATTGAGTGGGAATCTTTTGGATTTCCGCTCTTTTTGGAGTGATAATCACATTCATGCGGACAATTTTGTACAGGGGGCTCGGTCGTTTTGCCTAAGAAAAATCTGTATTGCCCGAAACATTGCCCTATTTTCCTTCTCAATCTGTCCGAGAAAAAGGTTACAGCCCCCTCGTAGGCCTGTGGTGAGGATTACTTCAAGATCGATGAAAATGTCACTATGGGAATAGAGAAACGTGAATAACATAGAACATCTCTCTGCCTCTCTTTCAGTAGAACTTTGCTCTTTTAATAAATTTGCAGACATGGACACGTACTCAGACAGTTACCTTACTTAATTGTCATCTAAAACAAACCGGTATGTGTATACATGTCTCGAAATTATTTGCCGACTTACATGTACGTGTGGAATGATCAAATTCGTTAGATTTAATCGACTAGTCCTAAATTACCTGACGTGCTCGAGGCTAAAGCTTAACTTACTTTAGAACAGTACGTATTAATTACAGAAATCTAGGATTATCTATGTCAGGGGCGTCGCTATCGGCAATTCATGCATTTTTAAATGTAGTAAAACGCAAAATGAACTTGTGAACTAGATTAAGAACACAATGTGCTATTGTTTAGAAAGGTGGGGGTGGGGGTTAGATTAAGATCCAAATAGGCTATTTCTAAGAATGACGGGGGTAGAAGATGAGTTGGTTGATCTCCTGAAAATATTCTACCTTCAGTTATAACACAAAAAGTTGTACCTGAACGGTTCTGGAGTGATTGACAATTTAGGTAGTACGGGTATGTATTGGCAAGCACATTTCAGAGAAGTTCAGCATCACAGAAGTTTATTAAACGCTTTAACATTACCTTCTACGGGACTGTGCTATACCATGCCACCCCGCACAGTATTGTGCAAAACAATGAGGTACAATGCGCATTTATATACTTCATTAGTACATACAGGATGCACACAAATGATAACGTAGATTATATTTCCTTTTTCATAATTCATTCACGTATTTGTAAGAATATTGTACCACGTTTTCCACAGAAATCATGAAAGCACTGCATTTCAATAGATAACCAATTTTTTTGTAAGTTGAGTATACCAATGTGCGAATGGATAGTAACTTGAAGAACCATTTCCACGAAAACATTTGTATTGTAAGGTACTTCTGTTGTACTGGCTTATCTATCACATCATTTTTAGCAAAAACACGATTTTTATTGATTGTACAAAGTTTGGTACTGGGACAACTCTTAATTACATTGCTTCGGTTTGTTAAACGCCACGCAGTTTTATCCTTATTTTGTATATCTCTCCCTGGAGCTTTTGCCAGGCCTCGACAAACTCTCCAAATCAACTCACCATTTATGAGCGGCATTTAAAAATTCACTAGCCGGTACTGTATTGAAGTGAAGGTCGCCGTGAGCAAACTGTAACTCGCCAATGGCGAGTTGTCGAGAGGTTTTGTTGAGGTCTGGCTTTTGTTATCACTTGTACCAATGGTAAAGCTTTTATCTAAGTGGGTGTGTGGACGTAACAAAAGCCGTTTGACCAATTTGTAGGAATTTTAATATTTTCTGTGACAGCCAATAAATTTTGTACTGCGGTGCAGCCGGAGCGACACATTCTACAATGCAACGTGTCTTCATTTTGTTTTTGTTGTCTAACAGGTTTTTATGTATTTGTTTGCAAGCTTTTATTTGATGAATTACTGGCAGACTTTCGTTGAAAAGGCGAAAATATGAATTATCCAAGTGGGAATTTAGAGCAATTATACTAAAGCATTTGTGCTTATCTCCTTTTAGTAAAGGTGAGTTATGAACATCCGAGAGAGGACAAGTTAGATTAGGGGATAACACAGGGCTCTCGTGCAAATAAGACTTTGTGGCCTTATCTAGTGTTTGACAATCATAATCGTCTTTGTACTAATTTTCTGCTTCTAATAGATGAAGTTTTGGATAAAACATGTAAATTACAAGGAAGATGTCACAAATTGCCGAAGGGTTGTTAGTATGTTGGGATTAATCTGAGAATCTTTCATCATCTTTCGAAACATCCATGGAAGCCCGAGGTAAAACACGTGACAGCTTTCAAACATTTTATGAGAGTTGCTCCAACGAGCAGTTAAAGTAAGAAGCCAAGTTTTGCAATAAAGCGATGCTCCTGGCTAGCAAGTACACTCAGTCACAACGAAAGCTGTGTGGGAAAAATGCTTTCTATTTGACAACTCACTGCCGTCACGTTGAAAACAAGACAACCACTGATCAGGGAGGTGATATTAGTCTAAGTAACCTTCCTGCAATGATTGTGTGAAATGTGTTTTTCTTTGTAGAGTTATGAGACCGTACCTTTCAAGAGAAGCTCTGTGAAGGTTCAACAGATTTAGTATGTATTATTTAAGGAATAATTTACCATTTCACTAGCTAACAATGAAAAACGATCCCTTCTTGCAACTGGCTACTTGTCAAAGCCATATCCTTTAGAAGGGAGCAAAGACTTACCATAAAGGTCAGCGCAATCCCTCTGTTAGTCATTGTCTTCCCGTTAGTTCCCTTTTCTCAACACAAGGAAAGCAGCAATCTCCACCATCTTATTATGAACACAAGTTGAATCTTACAAATTCTTATTTCCTTTGCCGGTACCTACCTGATGTTGCAGAGCACCTCGCTTATTAAACCAGGAGAGTAACTATGACACCTCCCATGATTACACGTAAACCTGGTATTCTGCTCACCTTCGAAATGAACTCTTCTCATCTATCTTTCACTCTCCTCCCTTCCCCGTTTGAGCAAGTTCGTAGATGGGAGACCCCTGGGAAAATTTTCGCTCCCAGTAAGTGACTATAGTCGAAATGCAGTTTAGCATAATTCGACCCCTAGGAAATATTTGGCTCTCTTGAAGTTATTTTGCCCCCTTCAGCTCATTGTCTGGCTACGGGCCTCTCTATAAGGCTTACCAAATAGTTATGCGTCTGAACAAGTAATATGTTGCACGTAGGCGTTTATTCTGCATAAACTGTTGCGTCTCCGAGCTGGGACGGGTACAGAACTACCTGGGTAGGCACAGGGATAGTAGGGATATGGGACGAGAGCTGGGGAGCAGTAGCCTAATACCTCCCCCCCCCCTTTAGCTGAAGCTTTACTACCATTAGTTCTTCCCGAAGAACTATTCCCCAAATCTAGTTTTCTGCAATTAATTTATGGTGAATGTATTGTTAGCTTACTTTCTCTCTGAAGTCTCAATCTCGAGTCTCCCTTCTCCTAAATCGGCAGACCTCTTTTCACCCACCATAGTCTATATGCATCACCTACATATGAATTTGGATAAAGCGATATATACTAATTCAAACTGGGGTGAACGCATTAATGCTTTTAATAGCAGTTTAAACCCCGACACAGTATTAATTTACACAACGATTTGTGTACACAAGAATACTTTATTTTAAAGGTAAGCTCAATTTTTGTGGGCCGGAACAGGAATGGTTGTCCCCCTTTATGTGAAGCGCCTTCTAATAAACATTACCCATCATCCGTCAGTAGTAAAAGTCATATAGGTCTGTCTACACAATCATATATTTGTCTATGGACCAACGACCCGCAACGTTCATATATTCGGCCCTCAGAATATTCGAGAAAACAGAACGTTTTTTTTTTTATTTATTTTTTTTTATTTGATTTACATGCAATTATCTATTTGAATGTCACCTTTCTCCCACAGGCAGGTTGGTAATTTGCACAAAGTGAATGCAAAAGTCTTGCTAAAACTTTATGGTCAAAGTTAAATTTCCTCCAATCTAGAGCACTTGGGATGCTAATTTTTCCCTCTTACTAGCAACCCCATCCATAGTAGACACCGAGCTCTAAATGACACGTTTGTATTTACAAAAGTCAATTTCTTACAGTCTACTGCAATGTCGATTTTTTTTTCCAATACTAACGACACACTCTTAGGAGACCACAAAATACGGTGTCGGAGCTCAGCGCTGAAGAGTGCACTTTCCTACTGTTTAGCGCTCTTGGAATGTCAAATTTTGTCACCTCAGCCCAAATTATGGTGGGGCTGATGTCGATTTTGATCTCGTACGCCCCTCTCCCATCGAAGAACCACCACTCAAATTAAGAACCCTTAGACTCGCCACCCGCTTGTAATTTGGGGGATCTCGTGTGTGGGGGGGCTTTGCCTTTAACAGGGAGAGCCCTCTGCCTTTAAGGATAATCCTCTTTCTCCAAATCCTGGTTCATCCCTGTTGGTTACTACAATAACGATAAAGATAGAAAACAATGAAATGTAGCCCACGGCCAAAAACACTCTACTATCACTCTAAGCACATTCCGTACAGATACATGGCACTGTGTCACAGTTTCCACGTTAGTTACATGTGCAGCATTAGTATATCTAATGTTCATGCGCGATAAAATTTAGTTCTGAAGGTCTGGTGTTAAAAACGACCCAAATTGTAGACGTCGTATGAAATGTCCCTCTAAGTCTAGTATTGTAAAACTGCAATTACAACGAGTAATGAGAAGAGACCAAAATGTTTTGAAAGTTTGTTGGAAATATGAAAATTTTAAAAACCGTCCAGCCGTCCATGTATATAAGACGTTGTTCAAAAAGTAGTCCATAAGATCGTACACTTGTACATGAACGTGGTCGTGCAAATGTACTATGTTTGATACACCGCGATAATAGAGATGGGCCTTAAACGGGAAAGCCGCACAGGAAGTGATCCAGTTTTCGCGGAGTTATAATTCCGGTTTGAAGTATTTTACTTATACACTCGAAGGGTTATTTTCTACCAGAATAATGCACTTGTAAACAACTTTCAGATTGCGACTCACCTGGTTATTCATCCTGATAAATGTGGACTTTGACGAGACATCAGTTATCGTTCACTTCAGCCGTTCTGCAACATGGCTTCCTGTCCACACAAGCAAAACATCACATTCTATATCAACTGCAAGCAGACTCCATTCCAAAGTTTAGAAGGGTTTAACACTTAAAGAAAAGATTGTTGGTCAAAGTTTGCCTTTAGATTACGGAGAAAGTTTGCATAAGTATTGGACAGTGGCGTACCCAGGATTTCTCTCAAAGGGGCCCGGCCATGCAGTATGTTGTATGGTCGCCGGCCTGGGGAGGGGTGTCCCCCTTGAAAATTTTTAAAAATTGGGTGTCCTTACATGCAGTTAGGTGCCACATATGCTACCTTCTGGTGCCACATATGCCACCTTTTGAAGTAAAATTTGTGTTACAAAATTGACGTATTGTTTTAGGAACTAAAAAAAAATGGCATCAGTTAGGGGGCCATGGGCCCTTTTAAAATTTTTGAAAAATTGGGTGTCTTTACATGCACTCTGGTGCCACATATGCTATCTTTTGAAGTAAAATTTGTGTCAAAAAATTTACGTATTTTAGGAACTAAAGAAAAAAAAATTGGCATCCGTGAGGGGGCATGGTCTAATCCCCCCCCCCCCGCATACGCCACTGGTAATGGATTGCTCTTCAGATTATCGGTACACCAAAACGGTAAATTACAAACAAATGTGGTTTGCACCTCTGATGCATTCAACTTAAGTGTACCAATAAGTCTGGAACCCCAGAATTCATTTTACAAAACTTGAAAAAATAATTTCATTGCCTCACCTTCAATCTTCTCAGAAAAGTTTTGAGTTGAGTCATAAATATATAAATCTTAATAGAAAATAATAAATATAAACATAAGTTAATTCACTCAATATATAGTGGTAGATTACCCTATAATTAAGGAATAAACTGCATTTTGCGGACTATCACTGGTTAATAAAGCTTTGAGCTCCATATTTGAGAAAATAACGGCCAAGACGAGTAAAAACCGAGTCCGTTACTTTACCAAATTTGGAATCAAGACAGTTTATGAGCCAAAAATAGACCAAAACTGTGTTTTTTTCTATTCTACAACAACCAGTAAGGCAAAAGTCTTAGTGATTCCTTGACACTAAAATATGTCTGGTACTGAGTTCTCAAACTAACAGTGTTTCATAAATTACCGTCGTTACAATTTTGGGGCAATGTCTAGGATCAATGGGCATAGACCAAACATACTTATACAACTTCAACAATGAATGAATGTCCGTACATTGTTTTTTTTATACTATTTAAGTGTTCTCCAGATGTTGAACTTTGTTCGTTTCAGTACCGATTTCAAGGGCGTATCTAGGTTTTGGTGTGGGAGGGGCAAAGTCGACTCATCGTCCCCATTTTTGACAGTCGTCCTGGGGAAGGGGTATAAGGGGAGGGGTGGCCCCCTTTGAAAAATTTCCGTCTCGAAAGCTTACTTGCAAAATGGTGCTATATTTTTGTTCCTTTTTATACCATATCCCAGTGTTCTACACAGGAGGTTTTAGAGGAGCGACCCGCCCTCCGGGTGAAAATGGCCGCCCCTCAAAAATAGTTACCGCCCTCCAGCTTCCATTTCCAAGTCCATTTCTTCATAACACATATAAAAGTCATATAGTATGAAAGAAAAACTCTCTCATCCCTCCAGGGGTGGCGCCAGGATTTGCCCGACGGGAGGGGGACAGACTTTCAACGGGGGTGGCAGCGACCCTAGCTCCGAGAGCCACGATGCCGTCGAGGGGTTGGTGAGGGGGATTTGAAGAAAACCTGTGTACTATGCCATGCTATTGTGAGGCATGTATTGCATAAAATTTGTATATGCTAGAGAAAAATAGTTTCGCGCTGATTTAATGTTTTTCACGGAATCTAGGCTGTGGAAAAGAGCGCGAAGCGCGCCAAAATTTTGTAGGTAAAGCCTACACTAAAAAGAATCTGTACTTATTTAAAGCTTATGTAGGTCAATTGTCCGGGCATTTGGCAGGGCCTTTTTTAAGAATTTTTTAGTGGGGGCCATGTTACGAAAGGGACCATTTTTCGCTGTGTGCGCGAAACCATCCGTGAAGCGTGAGGTTAGCGGGTGGAGTCCTGGGGCAAAGCCCCTGTGTGGGTCCAGGGGGAGAAGCCCCCGGAAGCTCCGAGGTTAAAGCATATTTCTGAGTGAAAAATACAGTCTCATGGTAGGTATATTTTGGTCCATCATACTTCAGCCATCAAATGCAAAAATTCCCAATAATTTTAGTGTATAAGGCTATTCCTCTACTCAGGCCACCATAATATTCAGTGTTTGGAGTCCAGGGCCTGCTTTAGGGTGGGGTCCAGGGGGCCAAGCCCCCGGAGCTCAGACGTTTTAGCATATTTCTGGGTGAAAAATTAAAGTCTGAGTAAAGATATATTTTGGGTTAAAATGCATCCTTCTAAACAAATATTCCAAATAATTTTAAAATATTAGGATATTCCTACTGTCAGGCTACTATATGTTAGCTGAGTGGAGGGGGCATCTGACGGCCGGGGCAAAGGCTCTGACTGGGGGCACATTTCCCCAATGCCCTCCGTGGTGCCGCCACTGAGAGTAAGCGAAAGATCATGATTTAACGGCATGTACTTTACGAAGGAATTTTCAGAAAAATGACTGTCTAGATAGCTAGAAGTTGCACTTTACATGGCTTACAAGTAATTTATCACCTTATTTTCCTCATCCTTATCTTCCTGTCTATATAAAACTGGGCAATTTTCAACATTCGAAAACAAAATTTCCCAAAAAAGGGAACATACTAGGGGCCAAATGAGCTGACTGGGGACTGTGCATGGGACTGGGGGCCATGCCCCCCAGTATGTATGTTAAAAAAGACCCTGGCATTTGGGCCCTATCGGGCACAACTTAAATTGTACTTCCCTCCTCGAGTCACTAGCCGTACCGCACGACAGTCACAAGAGAACATTAACTAAGTTTAGCGAAATGAGATGAAACTCCCGACATTTACATAAATCCAAGTGTTCTACTTATTAAGTTACTTGAAAAGATGGGAAGGGTTTGTACTTTAATAGCTATAAGTAACCGAACTGAAGAAGAGTGGGCAAGGTGTACCGAAAATTCTGGGTTTTATGGCAGAAATAACTCTTCTGAAAGCCAAAATAAGTAAACCGATCATGGGAGGTGACATAATTTTCCCGACAGGGGGACGGGCCATGCAGCTACCCCAAGTTCCGACAGCCCCTATGTCGAGGGGGTGGTGAGAAGGGGATATGAAGGAGCCTAACTATCCCATGCCATTGCAGGGCATATTTTGCACAATATCACTTAATACTTCAAAAGCCGAGTTGTGTACTGATAGTGTTCTTTTGAGTCTGAATCGTGAAATTTGCAAAGTGCGTGAAGCGCGAGAAAATTTTTGGTAGGCTTACTCAAAAACATAGCCTATGTAATCATTAAGAACAAAAAGAAAAAAACACAGAAACTATAGGGGTTGAAGACAGTATCGGGGATAACATACATTGTGTCGAAACCACCTGGAATACCCGATGAAATAGCCAAACTTTGCTCCGTGAGTCGCTCACAACTGACCGAACCGCATGCATGACGCACAAGAGAACAGTAGGTTTTGTAATATGGAATGAAATTTACGACCTCTACATAACCAGTGTACTCTGCCTACTTGTTACTTGGTAAGGTTGACATGACTTGTGCTATCTAGCTATGTGGAATGGAACTTTTGAAGAAACTGGATTGATTCTACAGCGCGGGTGGCGGGCCAAAAATTTTGGGTTCTTCTTAGAGAAATTGTCCTCTTGAGAGCAAAAAACAGGTAAACCGTCGGAGAGACTTGACTAAGACCCCACGACAAAACTGTAAAAGTTCCTCGACGGGGACAGCCTTCCCCGACGGGGGCTATGGACACCCTGCCCCTCCCCCTTTGGTGCCACCCCTGAATCCCTCCCTCCTCTTGCCGTTTTTTTTTGTTCTTCATTTTTTCAACATCGCGCATCGCGTCCCCAAAATTTCTGTGGGGGAACTCTGCCCCCTGCCCCCGCCGGCTACACCACTGACCGACTCCCTTACAGAATTATTCCTACAAACTCCTACCCTAACAAGGTAAAGATATTGAATTCAAACTTGTGCAATTTTTGCCTCCTCCATGAACAAACGATTTATCATTTATTTTTTTATTGTTGTTATGTTCAGAGTATTTGGAGTTTTCTACAAAATATTTTTGACAGGGCTGATAAAAACGTAAATTTTTTAAACCCCAGGATTGTTTTATTCGGAGGTGACTTTGCTCCGGTCTTAAGAATTTAATTCTTTTTCTAGTTAAAAACTATATTTTCCTTTGCAATGGCAAAATATCGCATTATGATGTTTGGGAGAGATATTGGCTTCCTTGGCTGACTCTTCGATTAAGTGCATTTTGTTGTAATTCCTCTTTTTATGATCAAATGAGTAAAAAGCTAACGTGTTTAAAAAGTCGATATTACTTAATGTATTGCTTTAAGAATTTTAAGAGAAAAGTTCAAATAAAAATGTTTACAAGGTTTTTTCCCTTTTGACCTTTTGGTTACCGCAATGACCTTTGACCTCCACCAAAACAATAGGGATCATTAACTTAATATTGAAATCTACATATTAAGCATGACTTTCATCAAAGATTTGCTGCTTGATATATTGTGTTAACAAATTTTTGGCCACCTGACCGCTAGCCACCCCAAATGACCTTTTACCTCAACCAAAAGCAAGAAGGATCATACACTTAATATGGGACACTCACATGTCAAGTATGAGATCCATCAATGTTTCCCTGTTTGAGATATCGTGCTTATAAGATTTTGACGTTTGATCTCTTGTGACCTAAAATGACCTTTGACCTACAAAACCTCCTAAAAACCTAAAGGGGCATTTTTTCAGTGAGGGCTACCTACATATCAAGTATGAAATGCTTTGATGCTTCTCTTGGCACTGTTAGTGAAACCATTGTTTCGGCTTCTGTGAAGTTGTGCACAAAATTTCTGGACGGTCAGTGTGCGAAACAATCGAAAATCGCCTGAAAATGCTCTGACTGCGCCAGAGAAGGGCCGAAATATGAGAGTTTCTTGCGCTACTTTTAGAGCCAAATGAGTGTTGCAAATTAGGCAGACTTAAATTAAGCCAAATTTACTTGCAGATAGTTTTCATAACAGCATTCACACGCAAGCAATGTACACACCTGGTGTGTGCGTCGGAATGCTCCCGTTAGGTACTCGAAGGACACAAGCTGTTTTCTATACAGCAATGCAGTGAGTGGTTGGTGCATTTTGTGGCAAGTTTAGCAAAACCGCCCGATTACAAACTCTTCAGAGCTCACACACTCTAGACAGCAATTGCTCCCGTCACCATCAGAAACTCGAGCTTTCTTAGTCTAGGTTTTGTGTGCATCATGTAGTAAACGTTGGAATATCGCTAAGTGACAAGAACTCTTAAGGGAAAAACGGCACCGCAGAGGAAATCTTCAGAGGAAAGCTAGCATGACTGTTGCGACCTGTTTAATTGGGATTGCCACAGAAAACTTTTAAGCTCTTGACGGATTGAGTCATTTTGGGGTCTGTTAACGGCGGCCATTCAATCTTGTAGTGATGGTTTCTTTTGCCAAACAAGGTTTGTGCAAAATGATGCAGCTTTTTTGTGTTGTCGTATCTTGAATTTCGGGACTAAAATCCCTTCTATTTGAACAAAAAAAAAAAAAAAAAAATTCACGGGACTAAAATCCCTTCTGTTTGACCAAAAAAAAATTCACATGTATGTACGAGTGTAGAAAAATAATCACTGTATGAATGCTTCTAGTATATGTAATTTTACAGGATTTTGAATATTTATTAGTTCTCGTAGAAACACTGATTATGATGATTGTACGCCGCAAAAGGTATTACAAGCGCAATAAGCAATATGCGATAAACCATGTCACTCCGTCGTATAGAGGTAATTATCATGTGACGTTAGGCATGCTAGCCGTCACAGATCGTGCAATGGACTCGGTCCCACGTCAACTTGGCCCAGGCCAACTCGGTCCCAGATCATCTGTCTCTGGCAATAACAATTCCTAAACTTTGACTTAAGAAGTGGTTGTGGAAATCAATTTGACATACTGTGGTTTATGACTAATCAACTCCAGACAGCAGTTTTATAAATCATACCGTTCATTTGCCAAGACTGCCTCTAGGAGGCTGGGCAACAGTTTAAATTCTTTGTTGTAAAAAAAATAAATACATAAAAATCAAATACTGTAAATGCAATATTTTAAAAACAAGAAGCAAGTTTCCTGCACTTTTTCGTTTTAAAAACTAGGTTTAGTATGTGGACCATTGAACTTACAATAGGTTATTTCCTTGGGAGAATGATTCCCCCAACTCCGCTAGGGAGTACAGGGCCGGTGCTTAACTCCGGTTTCTGTGGGGTGAAGCGGATGAGGGTGTGAAACTCCCCACAGGATGGGACACCGGTCCATTGCTGGATATCCCTTAGCCGAAGCTAGTACCCATTCACGGCTGGGTGGACAGGAGCTGGTGGAGTAAAGTGCTTTGCTCGACTGCGCACCGTAGTGACCCACGCAGGTCTCCAACCCGCAACCTCTGTATTGAAAGTCGAGAGCCCACACCACTAGGCCACCACGTCTCCCCGAACTTACAATAACCATGCTCCAAAGTTATTAAAAATATGTCGCGCAGTGGCGGATCCAGGCAGGGTGCAACATCGCGCGCCCGGCCTATTGGCCGTAATGCGTGAAAAAAAGTTGAGGCAAAAAGAGAAAATGCTTCAAAATGTGTCAAATATAGCACCATGTTGATCTCAGCCCTTTTCCAAAAGCAAACATTTTCAAAAGGGGAGGGACAACCCTCCCCTTAGCACCCTTTTCCCAGGACTGCGATCAATCAAACCTTGCGCCCCCTCTATTGAAAATTTCTGGACAAGCCCCTGCATATCGCGCTCATTTGTAATAAAGGCATATATACATATATATATATATATATATACATACATTCATTTTTGAGATGATCACCTGCTATCATAAGTAATTTTCATACAACAGCTGTGTTTGTGTAAAATGAAACGAAATTTTAATGCAACAAAATTTTTCATGAAAGAAAAAAATGCATTGGGATCGAATTGGCGTAGGACTGAGTTGGTTCAAGACCGAGATGCTCGTATGACTGTTTCGTCTCGGCTGCACGACTTTTGACCCAAATGTCCGTATAAATCTCCCTCTGTATTAGTTTTTCACCGAATTTACTGAGGTTGATACTTTCAGGAACGTTGTCATTTCTGGCACAGTTATTTGATTAAAGATGTAGAGTTGAAGGTTAGCGTCTATCGAGATTCGCCCTCCCTTTTTAAAGGGAGGGAAGTCCCCCCTCCCAATTTGAATGAGTGTGTCCCGTCATCCTAGTTCAGGAGTGGCTATTACCAATCATGTGACAATATGTTTGTTACTCATCCGTTAAATCAATGCAGAAAAACTCCTTGGTATACCTTCAATATTCAGTGTTTGTATAAAGAAACATAATAAAAGATACATATGAGCGAAATAAGAGATTTGTAAGATTTATCAAATTTTGAAAATAAACTTGGGCAACTGCCATCTCCCTTTAGGTGTGCAGACCATCAATAAAGCAAAACTTGGACCGTGAATTAAGTCTCTTTGTCAGAAGTTGTGATCTTAGGTCACCAAGCCACTGTTTACACTGACATTACAGATACCTGTTACACTAGAAACTGAGAAGCGAAAGGATGTTTTGGAATGAGATCAGCAAATTGGACTGTCCCCTTGTTTTTCCTTTGTTTTTCTAAAGCCACTGCCCCGTGTTACAAAAGGTAATCAGCATCTTACTCTTTTAGAGTGACTCTCCCCTCTCAACGTACTTCATTATAGGCTTAAAACAATTATTTTACATAATCTTTTTCAATTAAGTAGGAAATATCAGCAGGCAATGTGAGTTGTACAAAAATTGAAATGCAACGTTTAGCCTATACGATTTAAAAATAACCATCGGTCTCAGAAATAACGATGTAGAATGTCTAAAAGCCGCTCTGAGACTGGTACGGACGGTGTCTTTTATTGTACAGTGCTTTTATCATTACTGTATGTTGCAATGTTTGAGAAATAACATTCCAACCGACGTGGTAATTATTGCCAGCTTCAGTGGCGTAACTGAGGTGATAGAAGTGGGGGGGGGGCAGGGATGAAAATAAGGAAAATGTACCGACAGTATATAGTGAATGTACCGACATTTTGTCAAAGGGTTATCACTTAACAAGTCACCACG